>WOGZ01000022.1:0-233269 GCA_009733775.1 Alectoria sarmentosa
ATTAATTTTCAATTCTTATCGATATAATGAATCGTAATCGTTATATATTCGATTTGATTGTTAACGATTCAACAATCGAATATAAAAGAAAATTTCGTTTTGTATTTTAAGTGAATATCGAATAATTCGAATTTGACGAGAAAAAAATTTCTTTGAAAAAGAATCGATAATTCGTTTCGAAACGTTTCGTAATAAATCGTAAATGCATTATTATTAAAAATATTTAGAATTTATGTATAATAATGTGAAAAAATTATAAAAACTTATTTTTGATAATATTGAATTTTTTTCGAAAGAATTTCGAACGTAAAGTTTTAAAAGTTATATTGTTTTCGAGAAAAAAATGTAATATTTTTGTTTTAAAACCCGATGAAGTAAAATCTTCATTTAATGCGTTTTGAGAAAATCTTTTTGATAATTGATTTTATTGTGTAAAAACATCAAAAGAGGATTATATTTAAGGTATTATTTTTTAACAAATTAATAAAAATAAAATAAAAAAACAAACCGATAACATTTTATTTATCAATGATGATTTTTTTGAAATCTCTTTTTTGATCGTAATTTTGAGATGTTTCGTATAATAATGCGTATAATAATTATTATACGATTTTTGTGAAACCTTTTCGATTTTCATATATCGACAATTTTGAATAAAACATTTAATTCGTTTCTATAAAAATTAACATAATTTAAATAAAATAATAAATATAATATATTTCACGAGCAATACTCTCTTTATAAAAAAATAATTTTTGTTCAAAATATTTTTCTTTGAAAAGATATTTTTGATTTTTCAAAAATAATAATTGAAACTCGATGTCGTACTTCGAGAAGATCATTATTTCGACGAATATGATATTTATATTAACCTCAAAGTTCGATTATATATATAATCGAAATTTGGGATCAAAATAATGACTTTAAAAATTAATCAAAAATATATAAGAAAAAAGAAAAAACGAGGGAACAAAATTATTATATAATCTTTATAATAAATGTTGACGTCATATAATATTAAAAATAAAACTTTTTATTAATTAATTATTATCATTAAATTTAACTCAGAAATGTATTTTAAACGAATTTTATTATTGATATATTCGAGATATTAACTACTTTTAATGATTATTAATCGTAAAAAAAACTTGTTTATCAACAATTCATATATATTAAATAAAATATGCTTTTATATTATGTTTTCTTATTTAAAACTCGTTAATTTTAAAACACTTTTTTTTTCACTTTTTTTCAAATTTAATATATAATACGCTGAAACTGTAAATTTAAGAAAATTCTAAAAATAGTAACATATAATCAATTATAATTGATTATGAAAATTGATTATAATCATGATTATGATTATGAACTTTCAAAATCATAATCAATTATGATTATGTGATTTCATAATTAATTAATCTGATTTTGACTACAGAGCCTACAGCCAGTAAATGGCCAATAGAAAACCGCGTTTTAGCCTAGTCTTCTCGGACCTTGGCGAAATTGCCAACATTCGGATATGACCCCTATGAAGATCAAACAAAGTTCCGCATTCCCATCACCTTTCCTTTCAGTCGATCATTATTATTGCAGCAAGCACTTTCTCCTCTACAGGCGAAGAGAGCTTCACATTCGTTGACCGAATTGTCCTCTAGAAATATTCATAGAATCTTGCCCCTAGCAACGGAAGCCGGATAGCCGCCGCCGCGTCATCCAGAAACGAAACTAAGGGTCCTTTGGTAATCAAGAAATAGCAGTGTGGTGCCAGGGCAATCAAAGATCAGCTGAACAAAGCAACGTCGCTCTTTCAACCACTCACTCTCCCTTCACCGTCATCATTGCTGCTGTCTCTGTCAGCGTAGAGATAGCATTCTTGGTCACTCGTTTGTCAGTCCTTGTCCCTCGCTCTACCCTCGTGTCAGCAGCCCGACGCTTCCTTCGTCTCCTGAATATCCCGCTTGCCACCGCTCTACCACCTGTACAAGAGATTGCACACTGAGATTGGGGTGGAATAATTGTACCAAGTCGGATTGAAGAGACCATCAGAATATACCTTCTGCGCATCTACTCGACTTCTCCTTATCGACTTTTGGCACTTGGTAAACAAGTAGCGAGGTTGCCGCGCAATTTGATCCGCGCCTCAATCTTATATATCGACCGCCATCGACAGACCTGGCTTTGGAAGAATTTCGCGCATCATGAGGCTCACTCGTTGTAGTGGAAGATCATGCTCGTCATGGTTATCAACTACAGCGCTCACACTGTTGGCTGGGAGTACCCTCACTGCCGGCATCGCCCTAGACCTACAAGATCCAAGTAAGCAGTCTTCCCATCTGACTCATCGCATTGTGCTGGCAGAAATCGTTGTTAGCTAACACTTCTATGATAGATTCGATCAAAGCTGCCGCTTCCACTTGCGCCCACAATCTATTGACCTTCTACACGGGTAATAACACTGGAGATGTACCTGGAAATCTGCCTGCACCCTACTACTGGTGGGAAGCAGGAGCCATGTTCGGCATCTTGATCGATTACTACTACTACACCAATGACAGTCAATACAATGACCTCGTCACACAGGGTATGCTTTGGCAAGTGGGACCGGACGACGACTATATGACGCCAAATCAAACCAAGACAGAAGGGAATGACGACCAAGGCTTTTGGGGTATGGCTGCCATGTCAGCTGCGGAGCAAAAGTATCCAGACCCTCCGTCAGGCAAGCCTCAGTGGTTGGCGTTGGCACAGGCTGTATTCAATGATCAGGCTAGTCGATGGGACAATCAGTACTGCGATGGCGGCCTGAGATGGCAGATTTTCACTTTCAACACTGGATACGACTACAAGAACTCGATTTCCAACGGTTGTTTCTTCAACTTGGGGGCCCGATTGGCCTTGTACACGGGCAACGACACTTATGCGCAGTGGGCCGAAAAGACATTCAATTGGACTCAAGCCGTCAGCTTGATGGACCAAAATTACCATTTTTACGACGGTGCCCATACCACGCTCAATTGCAGCGACATCAACAGGGTCCAATGGACCTATAATGCGGGAGTGTTCTTGCTCGGAGCTTCTGTCATGTACAATTATGTAAGGTGTTCCAATCTCGACGAAAGCGATACATGTACTGACAGTCTTTTTTCACAGACTAATGGTTCTGCTCTCTGGCAAGAGCGAGTTGAAGGCATCCTCAACGCCTCCTCTATCTTCTTCGCTACCAATCCCCCAAATGTCATGTACGAAGTCGCCTGCGAACCTCCCAATACCTGCGATACAGACAATTATTCCTTCAAGGCCTACCTGGCTCGTTGGCTAGTCGCATCTATTAAATACGCCCCATTCATCCAAACTACCGTCATGCCGTGGGTCCAGGCCTCCGCTACCGCAGCCGCACTGCAATGCTCCGGCGGTACCAATGGCCAAATGTGTGGGATGAAATGGACTCAGGGCGCTACATGGGACGGTACACAAGGTGTGGGACAGCAGATGGGAGCGCTGTCCGTCATCCAGGCCAACTTGATTGACCAGGTTAGCGTACCTGTGACAAATAAGACTGGAGGCACAAGTCAAGGCAACGCAGCGGGCGGTGGCGGTGGCGGCGTCTCTACAAGCGATCCGGCGCTCTCACAGAATGTCATAACGCAAGGGTCAAGAGCTGGTGCTGGGGTTTTGACATGTCTCGTACTAATATCTGTGATTGGCTGCTCTTGGTGGATGATCGCGTGATCGTGCTGGGGTTTGCTTGCTATGGCACGTAATGTCTTTTGACCATGGTTCCTTATGAATAGAGCCCGTGACTATTGACGGGGATAGACGGCATGGCCTCGCCCCTCGGGCTGAGGAGGCGTTTCTCTTGATGAGCATTTTCAAATGGCGTCACCCTTTTCTTATGGGTTATCGTGAGCTGTACAAATATGACTCTGAAATAGTTTACGATCACCGTGCGTTCGTATGAGAATCTCGTCATTCCATTATTTGCTTACATGGTCGTAATCCATGGAATTACCCTTCTACCGTGGCCATGAGGCTTTCTCTTAAAAGCTCTGGCCTCCTATCTACGATAAACCCCCCTTTCAGCTTACCTCCCCCCTTCGGTCGAGGCGAAGAATGTAAGCAGCAGCACTGATCCGCATCTCGGCCCGTCCGTGCAAGAGGCGGGTCTGGTACTTGTACTTGTACTTGACAGTTCCCTACAATGATCATGTCGGGCATTCACGCGCGCTTGTCGTTTCTGCTCGCGTATTTTTGATACTCCGATGTGCCTTTCATCGTCCTGGCGGAGTAGTATCTACGTCTGTTCGTTCATACGGAGATTGTTTACGTTCGGTGCTGATTTGATGGATTGTAGCACTGTATTCACTTTCTAGGATAAGGACTGGCATGGGGTGTGATGGACGAGGTGATGTGAGTGAGTGAGTGGTGGTTGGGTAGGGGAGGGTAGGATAGGATGGGGGAGGGTGGGGGGGGGGAGGGAGTGGTGTGGGTGCTCGATTTGATTGCCTTTGGTGGGAAGGGACGGACGGGATGGTTGGGGATACATACTGTAATTCCTTTGACGGGAGAGTTGGGGTCTCTGCTGCAGTGGCCAATCATCATGTGCTTTGAGAGAGGGATAGGGAGAGAGGTCTCTGGGATGGCTTTCTGAGCTCGAGGGAGGAGGAGGAGGAGGAGGAGGAGTAAGCTTGGACGGAGGCAGAAGGCGTTGACTACGGGGACGGAAAAGGGAAAAAAAGGGAGGAATGTGTTGCACGGTCGGCTTGCGGTCCAACCATTCTACGTACGCCTTCAGGCTGCTACTCTAGTCAGGTCCATGAGGCACCGCAAGATTATGGCGCACACAGGTCTGCAACGTTGCGTGCTGTGTGAGAGCCCATGAAAAACCGCTTGGTAACCATCCGATGGTCCAGGCACTACCTAGCCGTCACCGATGTGTTGGTCCAAGGGTCGCCGGGCAGAGTCACCAAAGAGCTCTCATTGTCTTGCACGACTCCCGTCAACAGCTCAAACGGAACGGCCCGATCGAAGCCCATCCAGCCGGCCTGCGAAGGTGCAGCGTCGTCGAAATCCAGCACGGCGGTACCGGCATCCGCCAGCGAGACCGTTGACGAATTCCCCACCTTGTCGCCGGGGCTGTCCTCCTTGTCCGACAGCTCCAGACGGATGTTCTTGCCCAGACCTTTTTTTCCCAGCACGAATCAGTACCTTCTGAGCAAACCGGGTGGGGTCGGGTCTTATTCAGTATCTGCGCTCACCGAGACCCTTTGCTTTCCCTCCCTTGCCTTTCTGCCTCGTGCACATGTTGGCGACCGCCGTCACGGCTTCCCATATCTCGTACCAGCTCGTGATGGTTGCTGGGCCGTCAATGTCTATGCGTGCTTGGCACTTTCCGTCGGCTATTCAAGATTTGAGAAAGAGGGAATCAGTCGTGCTGTTTTCCCCAGCTTTGGGGGTGACCACCAGCTATGCTTTCTTACCTGCTTCTAGCACAAAGGGCAGCGATTCGTCAACGCCGGGGTCTTCAGAGTATCCGAAGATCCGAAGCTGCTTGGTAGCTCTCATGTTGGCAAATATAGCCACACAAGACTTCCACGGTGGTCCGGCAGCCGAAGTCGAGTCGCATTTGACACTGGGTTTGTAATTGGCGATTGCAACATTGAGCTGATTATCACCGCCTAACGTAAATATATTTCGAATTGTCAGAAGAAGATGGTCACCATGCAGATATGCCATGCCTGCACACTTCATCGGGCTTTCAAGTAGTATAGACTTTGGCTTACAAGTCCCCTGACTGCCTGGACCTTGAACACTCACCTATATTGAATGCCATACCCCCCATCCCTCTTTCAATAACGCACGTCTGAAGCAACGTGAATGCAGCTTGCCCGATTTCGGTCGAGGTCGCTCGACCAGAGACAGCATCCTTTTTGAGGAGTATCTGGACGAAGCAGAGCCCGTCCGCTATTGTGAAGACGTCAGAGTGAGATGGATGGGATTTGCAAGCCGAGAGCAGCGGGCAATTGGATCCAACAGGAAGACGTATCTCGGGGATCTTACTGCTCAGTGTTCTCAAAGGGAGCGGAACGTCACATGGCACCCCGCTGTCACGCTGGGCGAATCTGAATTCGGTCTCATCCTTGCTCAGGAAATGAAATATGTTGCGGCAACTGCTTACTTTCAGATTCTTGCCGTATAGGGTTCCATCGCACGCGATTTTCAGCACGTTCCCAGATGTGGAATTGTCATTTGATGGTGCCAGGATGTTTGCAGGGGAGAACAAGTTCAAGGATGATGTTGGGCCTGCAGCCAGACCACCACTGGATTCCGAACGTCGTGGCAGACTTGCAGCACGAACAGTGTCTAAGTATAGGGCGTAGAGTAGGAAATAGAAGAGCATGGTTTTTGGAAGGGATGAAATGCCAGCTCTAGCATGTCGGATTGTTTAGACTTGCACTCAGGAAAAAAAGGAATTTCAGTCACGAATGGCGGAGGTCTTGAGCCGAGTTTTGCGCCTATGGATATCAAACATCTTGAAAGCGTCATCATTGTTTCTCGACATGCGAGATACCCTCGCTTATGCGCGCCTACCTCAAGTAAGTCTCTCATCGAGCGGGCTTTACCTTTCTTCTGCAACTTACCGACCACCCCACACTCGTCCTCCTTCGTTGGCCGTGTCTTGTAGGCAGCATCTGCATAACTCCAGCGCTTGGGCAGTCCAGATATGCTCCGTAGGGAGCAAGCCTGTCGAATACTCCATACAGCTTGGGGATTTCTACTGATGTATGCGCCGTCAATGGAGATCGGATGCGCGCTGTATGAACGGGATTAAGAACAGATGGTTCACCTCTTGTTAGAATAGGAGCATTAGGAGAGCCATAGACAGTGATGCTTGTCACCGAGATTCCTTAGGCGATCCCCAAAGTCAACATCGTTCAACGGATCTTGTAAATGGAGGACCAGAACACAGTAACACGCTCTTGTGATGAATCGTTTCAGGAACTCCATCCTGGGGCTTGACCTTAGGATGGGTGTGCATGGCGCATTTCATTTTCGTACATGCCATGTACAATTGAGTCAGGCATTTGGAGAGAATCATCCTGTCGCGCAAACCCTGTCACCAAGCCTGATCCTAGCCAGCTGTCCTCTCTTTGTTCCAGTCAGTGCAGTATGCACTCCAAAGAAGATCTTCCCATCTTTTCTCCTCGTCTTGGCCAGCGTCACAAACGGTTCTTCATTCTTCTCCGCACTATGCTGATCTACGCATACCATCTGACACCTGCGACAGCCTCCCAATACATCGAAGTTGAGATCGTGGCCAATGCAGAGAGAGCGCCAACCGTCCTCGACGTATGGTTTCTCGGAGCCAGGGCTAGAGGTGGGATCTTCAGCAACGATAATGTTAGCACGGAAGACTGAGGCATGAGCAGCTTTGCCGTTTCTAAGTTTGATCTGCTCGTTGAGCCGATTGAGGCTGGAGCGAGAGATGGTGAGTATAGGGCTCTCGTTCGAAAGTAAGATTGGCCTTTGCGTGATGTTGGGCGGTAGAGAGGAAGATTTATCATTGCCAGGAGCGTTCAGGTGCGCTTTCGAGTGTCTTGTCGAAAGGCCTGACACGGCAGCTGGGAACCTTGCCAGAGTACAAGGTGTTCCGATGAAGGTGGTGAAGAAGTCGGCAATTTGTTTCGATGCATAGGTGGGCGCGAGGATATTCTCGCCGCAGACTTGCGAAGTGGGCGTCCCAAGTCCAGCATCACAAGTTTGATACACACCAGGATCGGCAGAGAGAGGCACCGAAATCTCATTGGGCGTAGCGGGAGGTACTGGTCCATGAATCCTCACACGTAAAAGTCCCTCGTCTAGATCGAGACTCGGTCTGAGTAATGCCATCTTAGGGAATTTCTTTTGGCTCAACGCTATTCGAGTACCTTGATGGACCAAACACCATTCCCTGTCCCAAGCCAATCCTTCTGCCCTGACGTCCCACAGAATGCCAGGGGGTATTGCCCAGCCTCCGCAACTCTTGATGGGATAGATGGTAAGTGTCTCGACGTATAGCTCACGGCCGCGAATTGGAGACGCCTCGGCTCGCTGTGGCACATTTGTGTGATCGACAAAGAACTCTCCAATGAACCCAATTAAAGTCTTCACGTCCTGCATGTTACTCATTGCACCAAGACTGACTCTGAGCATCCCCGTTGGCTTTCCAGCAATGACATCGGTCTCATTTCCGCAGCGATGGCCGGCAGAGAAGTTGCGCTTCATCTCCCAAGGTTCTAGATCCAGGGCAGAAGCGATCCCTCCGGGGTTGCATAGACCTCCGCTTCTGAGCTGAATATTGCGAATATTTGCAAGCTTCTCAAACTCCGTATTACTAACCCACTGCCTTTCCCTGTCAAGAAGGTTGAAGGCTATAATAGGCCCTTGAGTCTTGCTGTCTCTGTAGGACGACGACGGGTCGAGGTAGATTTGGCAGACCTTGGAGCCGTTGTAGTGCTGTAGAGCAGCGAGCCTGTTGTACATTTGTTCAGCCAGAAATAGAGTGTGCTCCGCAATACGCTCGGGAGACCCAAAAAGTCGTTCACGAACGTTCAAAGCGCTGTCGAGAGCGACTATGCTGTGCACTGGCAATGTACCATCCTCCAACTGATCGTGTATGCAGTCATGCTTCTGTATATGCCAATTCTCTTTCCCGCACAATACCATTTCCACCGTACCACCGCCAAAGTAGTTTCGTCGTAGCAGCACTGAACCAGATTGTTTCCGCACGATCAACGCTCCTAGGTCTGGAAACCCAAAGATCTTGTAGAAGTTCAGAACCGTAAAATCAGGCGCCTTGGAAGCATTACTGAGGTCTAGAGGAGACGTAGAGACCATAGCAGAGGCGTCAAGAAGGCTGTACACATGCATTCCAAGCTTGGATGATCTGAGCTGGCAAGTCCACGATAAAGGCAACCGTCGTCCATTCATATTTGATTGAGCAGGGTACGCGAATAGGCCTGGGATTCTATCTCCGGGCATTGCATTGGAACCCTGATCAAGCCATTCCTCAACCTCTTTATCAGATCCAAAGCAGCGGTGTCTACCCTTTGCAGCCTCCCGGACCCCAACCAAGCTCGTGTGAGCATCTTTGTGATATCCGTACCAGAAGCCATGCTTTTGTTCTCGAAAACCTTCCATTACCAACTTGATCCCCGCCGTAGCATTTGCAACAAAGATAAGGTCGAATAGGTCTGAGTCTGCGTTGAAGAACCGTAGCACCCGTAGTCGTACGTCTTCAATACGACGAGTGGATAGCTGAGAGGAGGATGAAGCGGAGTGAGGATTTCCGAACAGGCTAGACATCATGTCTTTGGAGAAATCATCCATGAGAGATTTTGGGTACAGAGTTGTGCCTGCGTGGTCGAGATAGGTCGCTTCTGCAGGTTGCGTGAGTCTCCATTCCCCTTTGTACCGCTATGAGCCTACCTCGAAGCATAGGAAACTCTTTTTCTCTAATGGCATCGATCTCGCTGTTGTAGTCGGCCAAATTGGTAGCTCTCGGGTTTGGTCCTTCACCCTCAGCCTCCTTGCTTGGTTTCATGGTGGCCATCGCGGCTGGTCTCGCACTTTGGAAGATAACGGCAGCCGGTATTCATGCATCTGCATAGACGCACTCGGAGACTGTATTTGACTGATTATAGTACCATGGTGGTTGAGGTGGGGAAACACCGTCGAAATTGTCAGAGTGGAAGTCGGAGAAGCCCGACAACGATCTAATAGCGGAGGCCAAGGGCCCCTTGACATTGAGATTTTCTACCTTCGAGCCTTTAAAAATCTGCTTCTCTGAAGATGATGGCATTGCACGTAATCTGGAAATGGCGATAGGTTTCTGAAATTTTCGGGCCAGAGGGGCTTTCTATGGAATATTCAAAAAATTCAAATCCTCAGACCTGTGCATGCCTCCATTACAAGACTTGCCTCACCACAGGTTTCCGCATCGTGGAGAACCGAAAGGACCTACCATGCTTAGATCGTTGATCCGTAGCATAAAGGATCTATACCACCAAGAGGGAGTCAAACTCAACCTCCGGGGTTGCCCAGAATCCCCAATCTGATCTATCCGGCCCAGTCCACCAACGCCTTGCATGACCATGACCACTAAGCTTCATCATAAGAAAATCGGGGGTATCGTTTCGAAAATGACCAGCGACCCTCTCAAAGGAGTCCATCCTGCATCCTTGATCCCAGCCAGCCCATGCATTGTCTCCTCCATCAACCTTCGTTTGTCCTCGCTCTGAAGGAACTATCGAACGACAGACCAGGATGCGCAGTTCATTATTGGGAGATATAACTCCCTGCCGATAGATTCAACCATCAAGGTTCTCTATCATATTAACAGGTAGTCCCAGCCCTTCTGCTGCATCACGTCCCGCCAGTGGACGTCCTGTCTTTCTCCTGCATCGTCCGCTTGGCGCCATACTTCCTGAAGCAGGTGCACCATTCGGCCGAAGCTCCCGAACTCTGCATGCTCACCTAGGCTCGCGATGCGGTCCGCAAAGGCGTAGCGAAATGGTGAGTTGGGAGTGCTCATAGATCCACCAACCAAGAGGGGCCATACGAGAGAGCGATCAAATCCGTCCGGCCCAGTGGGGATGAACTCCAGTACCCCTGTTAATCTAGCCACGAGACCTTGCATGGAATCACTGTTTCTTGAAGATTCGGGTACTAAGGAACAAACGTAGATGCGCGCGGCAAGTAGGTACATTGCGGTCATATTCTTCGAGAGTTGCCGTGGACGTATGGCACCGGTTTGTGTGGAGGCATGCTCAAAATCCGCGCGTCCTAATTCGGAGTGTTCTATGGTATCCAAATATGTTCCAAGCGACGCGACGAGCGAGCAGATTTGGAAGTGATCAAGCTGGCCGGTGATTTTGAGAGAGTCCAAACAAGCAATCTCTGAGATAATGTACATAACCTTGTCCTCGCAGCCCATGAGCTCAGACAAACCGGAGACAAGGTTTCCCTCGTTCCGTTCGCGGTACGTGGCTGCGAACTGAGGGCATTGTCCCAGCATAGTGGCGCCAAGAATGTCGATCCATGAGGTGAGGGTCATGTTAAATGGCGGACGCGGGAGTTCACCGTTGATCGGTTCAACATTGTGCTGCAAATGAAGCCTTTTCACACAATCGGAAGCTGCCTGGAAATGCTGGTGCCATGGTATGTCCGCCAAGTCGTCCCCTGGTCTACCAACAGTGCATTGAAAAAACATCATACCCAAACTTGCTTCCAGGATCTGCTCATGGTCAGTGTCAGTGTTACGTTTGCATGCCTCGCATATTTCGAAGATAGATGCGCCGCGGTGCCTCATGATATCTAGTTCAAGTTGCTCGTTTTGTACTTGCTGAGTGGACTTAAGATGGCTTGCGGAAATGCTCAAGGCGCAATGTAAGTACGCCTTGTTCGACTCAAGAGCACGCAATATGATATCTGATCTTGCTGAGCCATGCTGGTTGACCTCATGGACCGGAAAAATGAGCCTTAGAACGTTTTCGATAAAATGGTCCAACAGGGGTCTGTCGCAATCCTCGACATCGATTCGGACTGACTGCGAGACATGCGGCGCGTCATATCCAAAATCAAAATCCAACGTCTCCTCGGCCCCAAAAATATTTTCGTTCCCGTAAATTTCATCATGTACCCAGGCATGCTCTTCCGGAAAAGGTGTCATATCGGCTGTGACTGGCGGTGGATGATATGTGCTGAAGCTTGACGTCGAGGAGTCTTTCCGCGTAGGAACGTCGTTGACGTACATTTGGCTCTCAGTCTTGATGTCAACCTCGTATGGCGGTGGGAGGAAGCCCTGGTAGTGTGGATTCGCGTCGTAAGGAGGTGACAGGACATTGTTGTACATGTCGAACTGGTCGTGAATTGGCTGTTGGCTGAAATCGTACCCAGGGGAGTACGGAGAGTCGACCGATGGGGCGCGTGTATGTGGGTTTCCTGAGTAGCTCGCTGACGTTGGCAGGGAGTATGATAATCCTGGAGGAGTGTCCGCACCCATGGAGCCATGTGTCGCTTTCTCCGACACTTTGGTCCGCTTGATAACCGACTTGATGTGCTCCTTCTGCTTCTTCCGCAGAGCGTTGTCATTCCACCATAGTGGCCGCTTGTATTCGCACTGGAGACCTAAATTCCTGCAAGCTTTGCAACAATTTAGGCCTTCGTCGCATTTCTTCCTTCGCAGACGGCATGTGTAACATCCTAAATCCGGAATTAGTCGATTAATGGGAGAGCGAAAACTGCAAGTACATACCTGAGCGCGATCTTCGATGCATCTTGCTGGCTACATGGCTCTTGGCCGGCGACTGCTTGGGCGCAACCATCTGCGCAGACTTGGCAGTCTGGCCTCCTGCTGCTTTTGGTGACATTGGCAATCTTGTCGTCAAGAGATATTGTGCAGTAAACTGTGGAGATATGATGGATATGGGTGCAGGTGTGAATCAAGGGCGACTGGTGAAAAGGCGCAGAGCAAGACCGGTATGCTATTGGCGTGAGTAGTATTAAAGAATAGGAGCCTGACCAGCTGGCTCCACGGTATGATGATAGTGAGGTGGGAGAACAATAGTTCCACAGTCTGCCGCAAGAGTCCTTGGAGTGAAGACTCGGACATGATGGAATATATGTAGACATATTTTGGGATAAGGCTTTAGGGTAGAAAGCCACTGTTCTAAAAATGAACATGTGCTTCTGGATGAGGCCCCGCGATACCCAGCCAGAATACTGGCCAAATAGTGAGGCTAGCAAGACGAGAAGCTTGCCCGACTATTGGCATGAGGGAGTGAAATTGACAGAAAGGCTAGAGGAGCCTAGAGCTTCCAGAGGAAAAGAGGGGTAATTTGCTATTTTTGCTCCTTTCGAAGCGCCCAAAGCTCAGAGGATCCTGGCTGTCAATCGTGATAAAGCTCCATGTTTGGTTAAAGCCATGCATATCGACGTCTAGCTTCGTTGCCTGCAGCGGAGCGGGTCGAGGAAGCTTTTGAAGATCAAAGCTATCGATTCGCTGCAATCCTCGCTAAGCTGTCCTGAAGCTACTGCATGTGATCCAAGTCGTCACATCTATTCCGCTGCTTCCCCGTATGCGCCTCATGGGGGGTGGAAAGATAAATGCTCTTTTGGTCGAACCTCCTGCAGAGAAATGCAACATTTCACTAGTCTTTTGCTTTCAAGAAGCAGAAAAGATTCTGCAAGAATCGGTTGAATTGACCAGAACGCGGACGCCAAATTTCTAAACATCGACCCCCAGATTGGCAAATTATTGCGAGATCAGGAGATTGAGCGTCAGCCAACGAGGTACATGCACCATACTGGCGACGCTTACTCGATATGAGGTGAAGCACCGTGATTCCTGCCTTCTTGGCAGCATGACAGGCCAGCAGACGTTAAAACTTTTAGCGCTTACGCTAAGAAACGTGCCGCCCCAGCGCCAAAATGGAAGCTTGGAAAAAGAGATGGTGCGGGGAAATGAGCTTCATGATAGGTTCGAGATAGCAGTGAATTAGGCTGACTTGATGTTTCTATCTCCCAGGCAATGATGTCAAAAGGGTAGTATTTGCTAAGAATAAATCATACTTAATAGCTGCATCAAGTCATAGTAGGCAGGACCTACAAACGACCGAATCCTTACTGATATCATTTTGGTATATTTGTTACGCTAGTGGCGCCGGCAAAAACGTCCTAAGCTGACAACGGCTGGCCGTTGATGGGTGGGTCAATGATAACAATGATTGGCTGGCGATCAGAAGACTGGCGAATCTTGAATAAGTACCAGCGACAAGTACCTGCTACTGTCATGTGGCTCTTCGCAAAGTTCCCAGGACTTCAAGCAATTGTCGGTGTACTGAGTACTACTTGTAAAAGAGAGTTCCTGAGGCGGTTCTTAGCGAGTCTAACCATGATTAATCGTAATCCACCTGTAGGAACCTCGAGAGACGTTTTGTGTTGAATCTCAGGTGACTTGGGCTCTACTTAGGCAAGACCTCGGAAGACCCCGAGAATTTCCGTTCCACTCAAACAGGAAGCCGCATACGAAACAATCTCAAACGTCTTGATAATCTGAATCAGTGACATCGACACTCCATATAAGTAGCGGTGAAGACTTGTGATTGACTGAGTATGGGAACCCCAAAGTGATCGCCCGCATGAGATTCTGGTCATGTGAGTAAGTAGATTTGAATGGAGGGCTCCTATAGGAGCAGGCGGTTGAGATGGAACCCAATGAGAGTCTTGGTATAGGTAGACGGATATCCGAATACGGGGAAGGATGGGCGTGATTCGTATCGTGCCGAGAGCATGAAGATGGAGCATGCACGCCATCGATATCACCATGCTGTAAATGCGGGGACAAAGTAGACAGAGTGGGCAATGCGCACTGTCCCTTGCGCCAGAGTCATCCTTCCCCAACGTCTCATGATCCCCTACCAGGTCCTACTGCCGAGGCATTGAAATTATTCCAGAGTGTAGGCTGATCTGGAAATGACAACACCATTCTAGTCTCTGACTTTGCGACGACCTTTCTGAAGGCGAAAGCAGACGCAAAAGAATGGTACAAGTAGAGTAGCATTTCTCGTAGCGAGCCGAGCTGGTACTCCAAAGGCTCGTAGGGTACATACATAAGCGTAAAGTCTGCTCCTTATTGGCTCGAATGCAGCGAATGCAGTGAATGCAGACATAACTAGTGCGGTCTTCCTTCTCTTCTTCCTGGCGGCTACTCGTAGTCAGTACCTGAGGACTTTGTTGGACTGGCTAGCAATAGATGGCCTGTCATTGGCGGAATTTACCTGGCTCGAAATTTAAGCTTTGAGCTTCCTGCAGCTCTCTCTTCCTTTTCACACCTCTCCAGGCTTCAGGGTACAAGTCGGCGCACACGATACCAACGAATAATACCGCCTTATAGCATTCAATCAACGTGATGGCTTGACGACGCTGCCCACTAGTAAAATGTGAGGAAGAAATGTGAAACGGAAGCCCTTTTGAGAGTAATGAGGGGAAGCTTCCATATATTCATGTCCAAGCGCCCAATCTGTTAATCTTTCTTTCTTTCCCTTTCCTCCTTTTTGCCATATCTTCACTTTCGCAGTCGTGCTAGAGTCTCTGCGAGGGAATAATTGAATCATTCCATGTGCATTCATACATACTTACACATATATGCTCCTCTAGTATTGAATTCTCCATAAATTGCCCTCCCAAATTGGTGTCAATCAATTTTTTGCGCGATGGTAAGTCGTTGAAAGCAAACGTTACTCAACGAAGAGTCTCTAAATATATCAGGCGTTCATGCCAATGGCGCACCAGATGAGGCTTGAGATGTTCCAAAAAGGCAATGTGCAGTCGGTATTTGTCCAGCCATCAGCACCCAGGCCATCCTCTCAAGCTACGGACATGTATGATACCGAATTCGAAGAGGATCTAAGTGATTTCGAAGAATACTCGGGCCGCAGAAGCGAGGAGTCGGTGGGTACCCGACGCCATCTCAGCCACTGCCTGTCTAATACATTCTTAGTTTGGCAACCGAAGCAACACAACAGTGTCAACTTTTGAAGAGATACAAACGCCAGCTTTGTCTGATTACAGAGGATTCGATTTCCAGCTACAGCTGAAGCAAGAGAAACAAGGGCCGACAAAGCCTGTTGAGGGACCTACTGGACCGCATCTATTCCGTATCTCGCAAGACTCAGCCAGAACGCAAGAACATGACATCTATCTAGACTGGTCTCCTGTATCACCACAAGACTTCAGGGCTGGTCCCAAACCTATGACGACGACAGAACGGCAACAAAAAGCCGAGGTAGTTCCTGCGAGCAGTGTGCCCCTACAAGCATGGACGCCCCAGCAGGTTGGTTGTTGGATGACTGCTACTGGGCTTGAATCATCACTAGTGCAAAGGTTCCGCATGCATGATATCTCTGGCGCAATACTCAAAGAACTTCAGTTCGGTGATCTCAAAGAGCTTGGAATTGTGTCATTTGGCCAGCGTCATCAACTCTGGGATGCTATACGGAATCTGAGGGGCGGTCTCAGCGTGCCCTCGACTCCGGCAGAGGACCCGTGCTACTCACCCATATCGCCCAATGCATTGGCAACACCTCAACAGCTCATTGGACACCGTCGTGCAGATGACTGCTCTAACCCTTCGAGTCCAGACGACGATCAAACCAAGTCACCAACGGCAGGACGAAGGCGAGCTCGAAGGGCAGTACGACCTGACGATGTCATTTCTCCTGGAGAATCTGCGTCGATTGTCGCGATCGAGCAACTCCTCCCTGAGCCGCATCATTGTTCGAAGGGAGAGAATTGTTCAAAGTATAAGAGATACCAGCGCAAGATGGCAAAATTTGCGAAAGAATTTCCCATGGAATTGGAGCAGTACCAGGATGCCAATACTGCTCCTAGCGAAGTCAACATACGACCAATGTCCGAGGCAGTACCTTCTGTAGTTGCATCGTCCGACCTTCTAGGACCAGGCCGCTTGCCTACCCTTCGCCTTGATGAGCATCTCCTCCGCGTAGTCCAAACTCGGGATCCTCAAGAGAATGTCAGGCAATTCCTCAGCTTCCAACACCTAAACGAGCCTGCCGAGGAACCCTCAACATCTCCGTACGAAATGTTTCCTCCCCTTTCACCACCAGGACTCACGCAAGCACCTCATAGCAACCTGAGCCTGCTTCCCAAGCTGACAATTCCAACAACCCAGCCACAGGACGCACTTTCTCCTAATCGCACTGCTGTCCCGTTACGACAAAACTACACCCCAGTCACAGCTCTGTACACGAAGAACTACAACAACGGCTCTGATATCTTCAGACTTGGTAGTCCGGCTTCCGCAATGGACGTCCCAGTCACAGCTATCCCTCTAGGTCCAATTGAGCGCGACGCTTCACACTCCGTACCACCAAGCATGCGATTCGGCGGAGACCCTCCCATCTCACGCTCGAACTCTCGAGCGGACCATCGCCAACAGTTTTCACCAGTCGATCGCCGTCAGGCGTTGTCGCCCATTCCCCGCCCACAAACCGCCAATCCTATTGAACGATCGACTTCCCATCGTCATCAGCCAAGCTTTGCTATGGCACCTTTGCGAGAAACGCTTCACTCTCCCGTCGATTGCCGGGACGATTTGACCCCAACAGCCAACGATGTCAATCATGCCGGCTGGATGAAGAAGCGCAAGACTAAAATGCTCCGTCACGAATGGCACGAGAACCACTTCCGCCTAAATGGCACTCGTCTCGCTATGCACCGTGATGAGAAAGTCAAGGATGCTCTTGAGTACATTGATGTTGACGAGTATGCCGTCGCCTGTTCTTCACTCGCATCAAATAAGCTCAACGCCGCTTTCAAGTCCCTGAAACTCAGCAGCAAAAAGAAAGATGGCAATGACTCTTCAGCTTTCAGCTTCCAGCTCGTGCCCGCAGCCGAGAAGAAGGGCATCCTTGGCGCCGCGACTGGAAGAACGCATCATTTCGCTGTTAAGTCGCGTGACGAGCGTATTGACTGGATGCGTGAACTAATGCTCGCTAAAGCAAGGCAGCAGAAGGCTGATGGGTGTGAGATCAACGTCAATGGCAACATGATATAGCCAGCCCTTACCCTTGGCTTTGCACAATCTTGTCTTAGCCTCGAAGTGGGTTCATTTTCATTTCTTATAATATACTTCTTAGGTCGGGGTGGGTAGTGTGCATAGCGAGTCTTTGACTGAGAGGCAGCATTGAGTTCTGGGTGGCATAGCGTGGACCTAAAGGTCTGTATGAAGTGATTTTCGGGTTACCCACGTCTTGCTGTGGATTGAGCGCCCTTGATACGCCCTTACGATACCCCCTCCTCTACCATACTATATACCTAGGTAGTTAGAGACAATGAAGCAAAATCTTGCCAGATAGATGAAGATTTCTTCGAGTTTTCCACTGGTGAGGCTCAACGAGGTTCAAACAGTAGCGTATTCTCTTCTTCATTGTTGCTCCTTCCACAAGCAGGCCTCGGATAGATTACGTCGGGATTCGAAGCATTCTCAGCAGTGCAGAGGATCCACGTAGAGACGGGAGACATATCGGGCACGCGCTCTTCGGCAGCCGACCGACGTCCCTTGGGATTCGTTCATCTAATTAGCCAGTCAAATTAAGAGCCTTTTCTACAATAGATTCGTGATTCAATGATAGCATTCGTTACGCGGCATCGACACTGTCTTTATCATCAACAAGTGAGCAGACATTAGCACTACTGCAAGTAAGACAGCACCTCATGGTCTCTAGCAGACCAAGCATTTTACGACTCAAGCTAATTTTCGGATGGCCAGCATCATGATCTCGTCTAGTTTTATTGGCAGCTTGAGAGCAAATTTATCGTTCGGACTACGTTGCAACTTCTCTAGGATCTTCGTCTATCCTATAGGCGCTACAAGGCATTCCGCTATCCATGTTCGAGGATTTCAAACAGGTCGTTATCTGCAGGTTCCAAACACCACAACACAGAAGGATGACTGGCGTGAAGTCGTCGAGGAGCGTCCAAAAAGCAATACTATCATTAAGTTGTCTCGTGACGACTACTATAGTTCGTGTCCCCCAAACTTGTGCTACGACCAAAACCCTGGCTGACAATCAGGACCAGAGTACTTTAAGGTACCGGAGAAACCAGCTCATTTCTTTCTATTGGGCAGGGTCAGTAGTCTTCGTTGTTTGTGTTGAGAAATGTATTGTTAATAGGTATGAAGAGGTTCAGCATGCTTTGGACAGAGCCTTACATGGGGAAGGATCCCCCACCCTTGGACAATCCAAGGTACACAAGAGTTATGTTCGATGAGTTCTCATACCATACGATAAGAAGCTTCGTGATCGTCGAGGAGAGGCGGAATCAGGGCTTTTGTTACTGCTGGTAAGGTACCGCAGTCTGCGACTATAACGGAAATTTGTTGATCATTCCTAAAGGCCATTGTTCACGTATGGTGGCAGGGCAGGCACCAAGTCTAACACACTCCAATCTGTACATGCCATAGCGTACGCTGGCCAAAGACCGCCCCAGAAGCTCGCTGGCGAGGTCAACATGAATAGAGACCCTATTAGGTTTGTCATGATACCATTGAAAGCTACATCGGATGTGCTTAGCGATGTTGTTCGAATCAACATGGGCGTAGAGTATCCTATCCAATTCGGATCGAAGGTGGATTACGAAGGATATGTGCACCGTGACTCTATGCCGAAGGTACTCGAATATCGGAACGAGATCAGGAATAGAGCAAACATGAAGATTCGAAAAGAGTGGGGACCGTTGGGGCCTGCATTTTACAATCCATTCACCAAAACCTATTCATGATAGGTGCTCGATCTCTTCTGACTCGGCTCCGAGATCGATGACTTTTACTCTCTATCGATCCTTTATACTCGAGGCACGAAAATCGTCATTCTTGTAGAGGCAGCCACCAAGAATACAAAGGGAGCACTAGAAGGTCTTGAAACAATCGTATCAAGTCATGAAGTCATACCTGCAGACGGTATTGGTGGTATCATTCATGTATAATCTGCTGTGACCAAGGATAATGCAGCAAAGCGCCAAAACCCTTCTTAATTCAAGGCTGAAATGCTGTCGTAACGCTAAAATGCATCACCATACAATCGATAAATCTATTACGCATCTCCAAGTCAGTGATTTGGCTCGTTTGGACGCTTTGGCTCAGGAGCTCCATCTCTCACTGGCGATCGCGGCCGGTCTGGAGGACTGGGTTCTGCCTTCGATGATGGGAATTCTGGTGGTGGATTTGCGAGTGGGGACCCTTCATGATCGGGTGACGGTAGCTCCTTGTCATGAATGATGGCACCACCTTTGACATCGTGGCCATCAGGTAGATCCTGCGTTTGATTAATCAGGCATTCCCAACTGCACCAAGCAGAATATTTACCTCGGTTTCATCTTCTGCACTGCTCAACCCACGCTCAAGCGCCAATCTCTGAGCTGCTTGCCGTCTCTGCTCCACATCAGCCTCCTCCTGCCGCCGCAAACGCTCCTCTTCGTGCTTCAAATCTGTCATGGACGGCACATCCTCTTCTGCTGTCTGTGTTAGATTGCGCTTTCCCCCACTAGAAGTCGACGTCCCCCTCCTCTCCTCCTTCATACTCCTCGTTTCCCTCGATGACCCCGTCTTCGTAGAATTCCTAGACCCAGACGGTCTCTTTCCCTTTTTTCTCCCGCTGCTGTGATCATCAGACGTAGTCCCCGTAGTCCGCCGCTCCAACACCATTGCAAACTCGTCACCCAGCGGCACGGCATCGTCCTCATCATCACTCGGGAACAGATCGCCCCTCGAACTTAATGAGTTGGTTGTGACCGTACTCCTACTCCCTACCGTCCCACTCCTACTCCTCGTATGTCCCCTCCCTTCCCGCTCTCCGCCCCCTTCCTCAATCAACGGTTCAGCCTCCATACCCCTCCTCCCAATATTCTCCTGCAGATTCGCAACATTAGGTTTATATCGAACCCCCCTTCCCCCAATTTTCCATGGCAATCGCTCCAGGAACCCGAACATATTACTCTTCGGCACCATATTAACATCGTCCTCCCCCTCCCCACCTTTCCGCCTCCCCACCCCCCGACTCCCATAACTCATCCCCCCATGCCTCCCGGGCTGCGCCGTATCATCCCCATTCAGCAACCGATCCAACTCATCGTTCCCCCACTCACTTTCATCCTGCTCCCAATCGTCATAGAAGTCAAAGGCGAGATTCTCCCTCCCGCGCCCCCGGCGGCTGTGCTGGGATTGGCGCTGGCGCTTCTGGCGGAGGTCGTCGCGGAAGGCAAAGCAGGGCTGGCAGGAGGCTTCGAGGCAGGTGCTCAGAGAGGCGAGGCAGGGCGATATGTAGTGCTGGGAGAAAGTGAAGAGGGAGGCCTGGGTGGTGAGGTTCGCGGACTCGATGTTTTGGGAGATTTGGTTGAGGGTTTGGCGGATGCGGGGGTCGGAGGGCCGCATCGCGTGGGCTCGGAGGGCTATGCTAGTTCATGGGCGTGGTGGAAGAGTTCATGCGATCAGTTTGCAGGGATCGCTTGGCATCGTCGAGACACCGTAGGGTTGTTCTGTGTTGCATTGGTCAAGGCTGATGGAGCTGATGCTTCGATTTGGAAGTGGAGCGGGACCGGCAGGTTTTGCCGAGTCTGTCAGCCCTATCAAAATCTAGATCCGCGCGTCTTGGAACTCACGACCTCTACATTCTACAATGCTGAACCAATTACTTTATCTACTCCAGACTCGAGTCAGAAGAATTCGAAGAGAACTCTTTCAATACAGAAGGGCGTTATATTCACAATTTGACAGCTTCCCAGCACTTGTGCATGTGCTGGCAGGATGGGTGAGAAAGCTACTATATGCATTGATTGTTGTGAAGACGAAAACCCTATAGAGTTTGATACTCGAGTCTATTGCTATCATGATTTACAGAGTGCAAAATTTGAAGGGATCAAAATTCCCATGCTGTTGGTCTTGAATCCTCCAGATCAGACTTCCGTAACTTCTCCAAATAATCTTTCTCCTTCGGGTTTCGTGGTTGCGTCTCATCTGTTGAACTTTTCATCATAAACCCACTTGACAAGGAATATTTACAGACCAAAGAGGATAGACAGCACGAATCTTAATACTCTCAATGTTTCGATTAGACTTCTAAAAGAAGTTGCAGCGCCAGTCTTCTCGGGGCTCGCTCTTGTGCCGCTCGAAGACGCTTCCATATTCGTTGCCGACAATTCTGCGCTCGTCACGATGGCGCTTGAGCTATAAAGACCAGTCATCGATGTCGTGGTTCCAGTAGCAGTCGAACTTGATGTGCTCGAGTCCGCAGTGCTCGTAGCGTCCGCTGAATTCTCCAATGAGCCGTGAAACGAAAGGGAAAGGAGGCCAGAATGAATCGCAGGTATCAATACCGAAACAGCTGCGGTATCCATCATGAGTGAAGTCATTACTAAAGTCGTTGCTGCATTTACGAAGTCTGCCATAATATCCACCAGATAGGTGGGAAACGCGTCTGGCGACTTCGATGGGTAAAAGGAGGTACGGGTGCCAGCAAAGC
Source organism: Alectoria sarmentosa (assembly GCA_009733775.1). Taxonomy (NCBI): domain Eukaryota; kingdom Fungi; phylum Ascomycota; class Lecanoromycetes; order Lecanorales; family Parmeliaceae; genus Alectoria; species Alectoria sarmentosa. The sequence goes on from WOGZ01000022.1 coordinate 22,077, forward strand.
TATAGCCTCGAGATGTCGAGGTGACAAGAGACGTCGCGGTCGCTGTTGATGGAGTAAACTCGGACTCCCACACAATTGTGATTCTGGTTTTGTTGTGATCAGCGACCAACTCAGGACTTGATCCCGCAGGTTTGAGAACATCCGAAGGACGAAGCTGACGTACGGCTGGTCTACTTCCGTGAAGATGGCGGTTGAAGGACCTTGAATCACTATCACTGGCCCACAAGACCTGTCAGTCGCGCAGTCGAACACGAAGGTGGTTGCTGATGCGTCCTGTCCAAAGACGCCTCGGATTAGCCGACTATGGTCATACACCGTATGACGCACAAAGCGAAAGTGCTCCCAGTGCCAACCACAGATGCGGGAAAAGAGTCCAGAGGGTACTCCACGGGGACGAACAGCGAGGCTGTAAATCCATCTGACATTTGAATCGCACAGCAAACAATCAGGCTGATAAAGCGGAGCAGAGACCGATAAACAAGCATCCTTGGTAGGGTCGGGGCGGTTTTTTTGAATTGTGCAGCGGATTTCCTTCAACTCTTTATCTCCAACCCGCGAACAATGCAAACCAACAGGATTTGTGTCCCATATCTTGAACTCGGAGCTGCCACTAACTTCGTATTCATCAATGTCTGTCTTTGAAAACAGGGGCATGCGAAGACTTGCGAGATCCCTGAGAGGTCGCAAAGCACCTTCAACCCAGCATTTAGAGCTTCCAAGATCTGACAGAAAAAACGTTGCAGCTTGGTGGATTCAGTATAGCAAGATTTAGAAGTTGTATGGTACTGCCGTGGCCCAAAGATTCCTTTTTGCAAATAAAGGCATGTGGCAGCTACTGGTTGCCACGCCAAATCCGTTCAAGCACCTCACCTCCGTCCTCGGCACATGCCATTGCTTTTGAAGTCGGTATCAGATCCGTTGATTTCTCCACTCCTTTCTTAAGAAGATGGACGGCGAATGAGTACGGGGAACATATTGAGTCGAAGTGGAGTGAAGGGAAAGAAGATGGGGGCAGAGAGACCTACGAAGCAGAGACCTATAGAGCCAAGACTTTACGAACTTGAGATCGAAGGGGAGTCCACGAACGATACAAATTCAGCCCTTGCCAGCAGGACTAGAACAAACGAAAAGCTAAGTCTGATAATTATACAAGCAAATAAAAGACCTAGAACAGATTCCCCCGGCTTGCAATACCACGAACTGAGAACGCGCTGGGTGCAACTCCGGCATCCGCCAACAAGGGCACGACCGCATCAACCTCCTGTGACCATGACCTCGCACAACTGCAATTGACCGGCCTATACCCCTCCGGATGCTCCATCGTATGCGCCCGCGTTGGTGGCGTCTTCGGCCCTTTCGTACTCTCCCTCGTAGCGACCTGCACGGGAGACACAGCTGAAAGCTCAAACGCCTTCGGCGCATCCACCCACTTTTGAGTAGCGGCATGCACCGCCGTAGCAGCGTCAAGGGGTGGCGGCGCGTCCGGGAGATCTTCAAACGTGATATTGGTCGTCGTTGGAGAAGGGCCGGCCGCTACTTGCCGTCGAGGTGTTGAGCTAGTGCTGACGCACGAGTTTACTTCGTCGAGCTTGACTAGCACCTCCATGACTGCCGCTTGAAGGCGGGAGACTTGGTTCTCCAATGCGGTGATTCGCTCTAGTGCTGCGTCTGAACCGGCTTCCGAGGCTGCCGGTGGCATGACGCGCGTGTTGATTATTCCCGTCATGGCTGAGGCAGGATCGGGACTTGGGGCTCGCCCGCGCACGCTCCTTGTACCGGATACAGGGATGCCGGAGAAGGAGGTCGTGCCAGAAGCGAAGGTGCCAGAGACGAGTGTACCGGACATCATCGTATCAGCCGTACTCGCAGCGTCGCCGCCTGGAGCATAAATATTCCCCGTTCTACACTCTGGTCAGCAATCATCACCTATAAACATTGGGGTAAGACTACTTACATCTTCCTCCGCTTCCTCCTCTCCGGCACCGGCGAAGCCTCCTGTCCCGGTAGGTGGCAAAATTCCCTCTTCTTGTCCTTACTCGTACAGTACGCGCATTTGCTAAACGCCCCCTCCCAACGGTAACAATCCTGCTCGAGCTCCAGGCAAGCAGAGCAAGGCTGGTCGCTGATGGCGCCTTGATCGATTATAGTTCGTGCGCGGACGACGGGCTTCGTTTCTGAGCGAGCGTACTTGGGGTACTCGTCGTGAGTTTGAATGGGTTCCATGTGCAAATTGAAGACGTTTTGCATTTGCTGCTGCATGGTGAATATTTGGGGTAGGCCTAATTAGGAAATTATGATAATCAAGGTTTATTGTGTGCTGTGGAGACAGTGGAATACGCACGAGGTTCGACGAAAGTATGGGAGCGCATGGCACTTTTGCATCCTTAGGGAACAAAGATAATTTAACGATGCTCCTTCTCACGGCCAACTCGACGAAGCAGAGACAATGAACGCATGGCCAACGTAAGCCTCGAAGACAAAGGACTTGGCTTTGTGCTCTCGTGGTTTGACAAAACTCATTCAAGGAAAGGGGCCACATGCACGTGCTTTCCGCGCCTCGAGGCGACCTCTTTGACAAGATCTTGTACGCTCCGTCACAATGACGAAAAGTATTCTAGGAAAAGCTGAATTGTTCAAATCTGAAAATAAACCGTATGTGAGGTAACAACAAGGAGAAGAGACGTCATACTCGATACGTAGAACGAAAGACGCTTTGATACAGCAAGCTGATTCTCAATAAAGACATCCTTGTTCAAAGACATCAACGCCACACGCGTCAGAGCAAGCTACAATTCAATCTCAGTAGCTGTGTGAAGTGGTATGTGTATTCGGCAAATATCAATGCAACAACCTGACACACAACTCGCTTGGTACTCACGCCCGCAAGCTGCGCCTCTCGCCTTTCTTCTTTTTTGAACATGGGTATCGGCGTAAATTTCCGAGGCCCAGAGCCTTGTCAATATTGGTACTTTATCATCAAACGCCACTCACAGAGGAGAGATTTGCACATTGACCTTTTACTTTCATCCGAGACTTCGCAGAAACAACCTATCAAAAGCTTTGCGCGGACACCGTGGCAGGCTGAAAAGCGTTAGAAGGTCTGCCATCTCGACAATTCGCGGTAACGGCACTTACCGGACTGTTCAGCATATTTTGCCTCTTGTTTCGACCTTTCTTGATGTGGCTCTTCAAAGCACTCGAGTCGAGCGGCTTCAGAAGTTCGAAGCTGCACAGCAGCTCGCTAGACACTGACATTACCGCTCCCCAATTATCGAACTCGCCGCAGTACTGCAAAGCCATTAGCACGTGCTAGAAAGTCACATAAATCATGGAGACTTACATTAGGTGCCGAGAACACGGTGACCAAGATGCGATCATTGAAGAATTCATAGCCATCCTCCACTACCATGTGCGCCCTGCAAACAAGATCGAAGTCATGCCGCTGCAAGAACTCCATGATTACTTTCTTCCCGAAACAATAGCTCACACCTCTCTCGTTAGCTTCCCAATCAGATTCCATGTCAGCAGGATCACTCCAAAGCAGATCATTGAGTAGGCCGTAGTCAGGTACATCCGTCGGTCTGGCGATTTGTCGAATGTCGTCCATGTGCGTCAAGCTCGGGGAAAGGCCTCCATGAACGCAGAAAATCTTCCCTGCGACAATAGCGGCAATTGGCAGACAATTGAATGTATCAATAAAGGTCTTCCAGACCTTGATGTTGCACCTGCGCTTGCACTCGTCGTAGAAGCCGTATACTCTCGTCACGTTGGCGCACTCATGGTTGCCTCGAAGTAAGAAAAAGTTCTCTGGGAACTTCAACTTGTAGCAGAAAAGAAGGAGAATCGTTTCCAGACTCTGTTTCCCTCGGTCCACGTAGTCTCCGAGGAATAAGAAGTTGGCGTTTGGCGGGAATCCGCACATTTCGAACATTCGGATCAGATCGGTGTACTGCCCATGCACGTCACCCACGATCTTGACCGGCGCAGAAAGTTCAACCAGCGCAGGCTGTGATAAGAACACTTCACGTACAGCGTTACAGATTGCTGTAATTTCAGCGTTCTTAAGGCATACGGCTTTAGTGACCTTTGTAGAGTAGCCTGCATCCAGCAATCTGGTAATCATTTCATCTAGATCAATCGACTTCAGAGCCCCAATACCCATCCGTGGAGAGGTGGAGATGACGGCTCCATCATCTGTAGCCCCCAGATATGGTGACGCAGGGGCTTTTGGAGCCTTTCCTGACATGGGATTGAGGACATTTTTTTTCACCAGTATAGACTCCTTAGGCTGCTGGTTATGTGACGGATGCAAGGTGCCCGTAGGCGGCGCATCTGAGACATGGTCCACCTCACCCTGCTGTTGCGCTCTACTAACAGCTTTATGTCCTTTGCCAACGGACGCCGAAAGGGTTGGCGATGGCGGCGGCTGGGGTGTCTCTGGTCGTGGGCTCGGCGCCGCTGAGTCGCCATCGACTGTAGGAGGCGCTGGCTCTGGTTCAAGCTTCGAGCTTCCAGATTTTCCACTTGCGCCAGACTTTGTTGATCCTCTTGTATCAGCCCTCTCTAGATTACCGCTTGTTGCATCTGCTTGAGAAAACGAGCTCCTTGGGCTGTCTGATTTCTGAGCTCCGGGAATCTTTGAGCGCAGGCCGCGAAAGGATCGCGAGGATTCCTTGGTGTCCGACTTGCTGAAAGAGGGATAAGCTTGAAGACCTTCGTTAGGTTTGTCCAGAGATGTTGAAGAAGCATTCTTAGGCGTTCTTGTGCCGTCGCTTCCTTTCGAAGGCTGCTGGCCCATCTTTCCCTTCTCAAGTTTGACTGCTTGCTCTTTCCGAATTGAGGGTTGATGCGTAGTACGTAAGGCTGGTAAAAATCCTTTGGAGGTCGGCTGTCCTTCAGGATACAAACAAAGTCTCTTCCTTCACTTCGTGTTTGCACACCTCGATGTCTTCGCGTTGTATGCCAACCTTGGGCTTATATTTTGCTTTCCTTCCGCAACGCGAATGGCAGGGCTCAAGCCGTGTTAAGGGGGTTTGAATAATGCGAAAAGAAGACACAGAGATCTAGGTTCACCGACACACCATAAGGCTTTGGAGTGGAGTTTCGCGATTCTGGCAGCCTCGTTCGAGGATGGATGGAGCGTCTTGTAGTAATCCAGCTCGGTGGCCGCGCAATGCGGAATGCGATGGATAAGCTGTGTACACGAGATAAATCAGCTATCGTTAATCTAGATACTTGAATAATGAAGTGGTACGCATGCAATGCAGATGGTGAGGTATGTCTAGCCATTTCGCAGGAACAATGAAGATTAATTGCTCGAGGTGCCCCTCATCTGGGCAGGGCAGTGCTTGCAGGCTGAAGTTCATGAAACCAGGTACGTACCTAGATACTTGCAAGGCAAGCCAGTTGGATCAGGAGCACGACAGCGTCCTATTGTAACGTAGTAGGTGGTGATGTTGTTGTGGAGGCCCAAAGGAGGGAAGTGGCTGACAATGGGTGCAGGGTGATAATTAATCGCCCCAAAAGTTAAGGTTTTGAGAAGCTGCCGACGACTTCTCCACATACTATTTACTCTTAAGCCGATGACAGGATGATCAATAAGGATCATGGGTCTAGATGCTTCTATCACTTTCTCATTCTTTTACAGGCTTACTCTATGGCATCAGAAATCAGGTATCAGGCATCAGGCATTATACTTCAGCGCACAGCATAACCACAGCTCAGATGCTGGCTCAGCTATGGATTCAGATCAGTACTGAAAGAATAGGTAGATCTCGCTCTGTTGAAGCCAACAGCACGAAGATAACGCCATAGATGAACGACACAAAAGCAGGTTTCTATGCTGCGACGGGAGTGATGCAGTACAGCCAATAAAGGATCTGGATGGTACGACACTCTGTACTACCTCATCACCAGCCGATGCATTAGTATCTGAACGCCACCAAGCGCAAGCTTAATTATCTCTTTAGAAACTTCATTGGTTCATTCACGTTGACCAAGAGAAGCCTTGTATAATGTGCAGTCTTCTAGTTCTGCACTTTTATCCATCGATTCATGACCCTACTGACACCGGAGGAACCTCCGGAATCTCATGATTTAATGAACGGCGCATTCGAAGATTGCATGCCACATCTGGGATTTCAGAGACCATCCACCTCAATCTTTGTAATATACTGGCCTGGCACCACAATAAGCCCAAGAAAGCGGCTTGTCATGTCCACCTTCAAGGTCGCTGTGGAGGATGTTCCCGAAGATGATTCAGCTGCGGCTTTCACAGCGTTTGGAGTGGGTTCGCGGTACTCGTAGGATTGGGATAGGATAATGTTGCACTCCTGAGACACATTAGTTACTGGCGTAAGGGTCTGTAGAAGGGGGGACTCGCATTATCCGTGCATTTGAAGTCCCCATAGAACATCCGAGAATCATTGGTATACACGCACAGCTTCTTGTTCAGCAAAGTCTGTAAATACTCGATAGCTTTTGTGTTGTCCATGACCGACGCGTTTCGTAGGCTCCAATTGTCTCTGTCGCGTGTCTCGGTATCTTTAATTGAGGCTCTGCAGATTGCTTCGATCGTAGGCGCATCAAGCTAGTTTGGCGGCTGCAGCTTCCTGGATCCATACATCTCACGAAGATGATTACTTCATGTTGAGCGTCTTGGAGGAGTTATGTAAGCAGTGGCTCTTGAAGGAAGATTTTGCTCGAGGTCTATTGACTGAGAAGAAAACTGCGCTATGCTGGCGACGACAAGGTTTGGGTCGCTAGCGCCTCGTCTGAAACCTGTCTCCTCGTCTCCTCGTCTTCTCTGTGTGACAATTAAAAAGTCTACGCACCAAGGCCCGCCGCTCGTGGCGCGATCGTGTCTGTGAGTCCTTTGATACCAAGTGCTGAACTCTGCCTTCCGTTGAAGTGCTTGTCTACTTGCTGTGCAGTCGTGTGCACAGAAAAACCCTATGTTTTGCAAATTGACCACAGAAACACGTTATTTTCCTGCTCGCATTGCTTGTATGAGCTGTTGCGTGTATGGCTTGTGATCTCCGTATTTTCTTCTATTTGAGCGAACAACATAATGAATGTTGGCGCTCCTGTAAGATATGGCTCGGCCGAGAAGACTCCTGCAATGACAGTCGCATTGCCCCTTCCAAGTTCCGATCGAAAGTGGAGATGTCAGAGAGAGAATACAGCGCAACAAGAAAGCTCGATCGAGAGCTATTCGTTTTCATTTGGAAAAGCTGGTCTACAGGGGTCAGCTGGCCGGCCGCAAGCACAGCCGTTAGATTCAGACTCACATTGGGCCTAGCTTTCCTAAGATCGAGGCTTGCTTCTTGAATTATCACTTTAGTATCTGGCTTGCTGGAAGGCTTTGCTACGGACTCTTTGTCATTCTTGTATTGCGGTTTACAGAAAGAGAGTACGACCTCATACTTTTCCACTGTCGGCTATGGAACAGTGCCCTGTAGTCCCGGTTCGATGCAAAAGTATGTGAATGCATAGGATCTGATTGAATCTGGCCCAACTGATTATGAAAGTGATCAAATGGTTCCTCGCTAGTGCGCCATTGCCCAAGTCTCTTTTCTAGATTATCACGCAGACTTCGCTTCACCTCACCTCATCTTTCTTCAAAAACCCCAAACCAATCTGTCCTCAATCATCCTCTTCTTAGAACTTTCCACTCGAATATCCATAGCTTGATATTCTAAGACCGAAAACCTAGCTTACAAGTATCCTTCCGATGGACACAGAATCGAACGCTGCGATCAAAGTTGAGGTCTGTGACGTTGACCTAGAAGACGGCCAAGATTCAGGTGCGAAACCAGCTCGAAGAGCTTTGAGCGATGGCTCCCGAGACGACACTCCGAGCCTAACATACAAGCACAAATGGAGCGTCCAACAGCGACTCACGCTGGCTGTACTGGGAGATTCATATGCTAATAACTGGAAAGAGAAAACTGCTGTCTTCAACCATTTCCACAGGGCCGACTTTCCACGTGTTGGAGGGCTTCGCAGAGCAGTCGTAAACACCCAATACAATGACATGCGAAAGTATTTCAATGCATCGGATGCTTTAAAGAAATTACAAACTATATTGTCACCCTACGAGAGGTCAAAGTTGGCCTCGCGACCTTTACTTGAGAGAAAGGCTCTTGACATTGGCATTCAGCTAGATGCTAAGGGGCCTACGGATAGCTCGAATCGAAGTAGGATGTCCGACAAGCCTCTTGATGCTGGGCGCAAGAGGAAGCGTGCCGATCTAATCGAAGATGCCAGGACTGATTTCCTATCGGATCACGAGATTCAGACAGGATCTCATCTACCAACAGTAGATAGCCTCACCTTTCTTCCAAAGACGCCCACAAAACCCAATGGCAAGCAGCAGAACAAAGGCCTTCTGACCCCGCCGGATTCAAGAGAGCGCAAAACAATACGTCTCACTGCCGACAAGAGATTGGCACAAATCGGCTTCCGAGCTTTTACTACCCAATCGCAAGGCACATACTCCTCAGTCCAAGGAATTCGGGGTGAGTTACCGATTATCTGATTGAAAGCATTCTACTCCATCGACTAAAGCATCTAGCCGGCGCTTTTGTCAATTGCCCAAATATTCCACTCGCTCAAAATCTGGAAGTCACAAATTACCGTGAAGAAGCATTGTAATGAATCTCTTCCCACCTCAAAGAAGAAAAACTGACTCTTAAAACTTCAAGACATCATCTCACTAAACATGATCATTCGCGAGCAAGGTTCGGAAAGAATTCTTCCTCTTCGGGACCGAGACTTCGATTACAAAAGTTGTCTTGAGACTGAACTTCTAGCTTGATGAAGCAATACTGATTCTCGAGTCTTCATTAGCATGTTTGTCTCGTTCACTAAAAACCCGATCCGGGCTATACACATGGCGTACGTATTTTCCAAATCCCTCTTTCTTCTTTTGGATCAAACCCTGAGTCTTGGGACATGCCTTGGGAGTGTGTAGTCTATAGACATGTTCCATGGTTCATTGCGCCCCATCTGATAGACAATACTGACTTCGTGATCTAGTCTCAGAGGCGGCGAGGATTCAACAATCGCGATTATTGATCTTCATGAAGCAGATCATGAAACAGACAACGTGGCAAAGGTCCATCACTTGAAGCTGAGAACGGAGTTCAATTACACGGGAGCCGGTGAGTATCTAATATTCGGTGGAGTGGCCCCAAAGGTAGGTCTCCGGTCGCTATCTTCAGACGTAGCTAACGATCACCAGGCCATAATATCACATTTACCGCTCTCCAGACTTTTAGCAAACATACCCACGACGCCAAACAGTGACGATCCATTCAACCTCCGAGTTCTTCGAGCAACCCAAAAACTTTCGCATGCCCGTTGCGCAATGAGGAAAGAAGTCCTTCCGATGACTTACTCTCTGGGAAGAGCTGTCGGAGAATTAGTGGCAAAGTTGTGTATTCCCCCGAAGCATTTTCAGAGCGGTACGCACCAGATTTCTTGCCTTGAATGAGCAATACTGACTTTCGGATGTGCGTAGGCGTGTGGAGTATCGTACAAGATTATAAGTTCTACAATGCCGAGGGTGGCAAGAAAAGAGGGGATTGGTTGGACAATGTCGCCTTTAGGGACGGGGCTCTCCAGGGATATCAAGCGGTTCGACCAGGCACGTCGGCAGGTCTCGAAATCGAGGACAACATCATTAAATCGGCCAGGAAAAAAAAATCTGTATCAGATCAGGCTACAGAGTCAGACTCAGATTCTAGCGACGAAGATGGTCCAATACCAGTGGAAGTCGAAGACTGGGTTCGAAACACTCAGTCGAACCAACCATCCCTACAGTACTTCGATCTTGAGAAGAGCCAATGGATGAGCCACGAGGAGGATGTGAGCGAAGATTTCCTTGCGGAGCTGAGGGATGTCGTTGGAATTTTGGATGGTAATGGCTCAAAGATTGACGGCGACGCTTTGATGGAAAACCCTGAGGATGTCTCTCGGGGTGGCCATGAAGATAAAGACATGGCTAGTGATCCAGATTTTGGCGGTCTAGAAATGGACATCGACTCGGCCGTACCTGCGAGGAACGATCTCGAGGAATTCGAGGATGTCAATGAGTTATGTGCGGATGTTATGAGAATGCACGGGGATGAAGCTGTCAGCTCAGTACAGGGAGGAGACATCATGGACATCGACTATAAGTTCTCGTGGACGGGAATGTAGAGATATCCACCTTGACAACAGAGCGAGTGTAACTGGCACAAATTTCTATTTAAAGAGCTGGATAACGCATGCCGATGAAGGAGAAGAGTTCAAATGTACTTCTAGGTCAGAGAGAGGATGGCTTGCGATGATCTGCATGCGATGAGTCGATCTCTTGTCAATTCTCTAAGTTAGATAGCCCGGGACCCAACGGCTAGAGTAGCCGTATAGACCGAAGCATACATACAAGACTTCAATTTCTGGGAGAGTGATGCTTGGATACATAGTAACATATCCAGATTTACTTCATATTCTATTCTCAGGTTGTTCGACTTGGACCAGAAGTCACCTAGGCGTAACAAATGGACGTTCTTGGTATTGAGTTCATTTCTTACTTGGCCTCGAGCTGTTGCAAGACACCTCGTTCCAGATCATCTGAAGTACTATGCACCCTCCAAACCCTCCTCCGCCTCATCGTCTAGAACTTTTGGAACCCCTTCACAGCCTTTCCAGTACGGGGGAGCACACGAAGGACATTAAATCGAACCTGCGGCATCAACGTCAGCACGAGAAAATCCACGGCTTGACCATCACAGGCAACCCATGTATCCTCTTCACTACGTACCGTCTTGCTCAAAGGTCTGCACTGCCCAACTGTAACCTGATCACCCTCCTCCACTCGGAACGCTGGTGAGACATGCGCAGCAAGGTTCTTGTGACGCTTCTCATACCGCGAATATTTTTTAACGAAGTGAAGGTATTCGCGGCGGATGACGAGAGTTCGGTGCATTTTGGTGGAGACGACTGTGCCGGTGAGGATACGGCCGCGGATGGAGACTTCGCCGGTAAAAGGGCATTTCTTGTCTAGAAGCCATAGTCAATTCACGTCGTTCAAAAGCTCCTGATAGTGGCCATAGAAGCCTTACCAATGTAGGTGCCCTCGATCGCAGTCTTTGGTGTCCTAAAGCCCAAACCAACGTCCTTGTACCATCGTCGCCCACCCTTTCCAACCCTGGTACTCTTCGTTCGCTTTGTCTTCTGATTAACGAAGATGTGTGGCTGCTTCTGGAAGGCGCGCTCCGATTGTACTGTCAGTTCGGTCGCCATGTTTGCAGTTTGCTCTGGTCAAGTTGCGGTGGAGTAGATTTGTGTGAGCCAAGAGCTTCGCTAAGTACGCTGGGGTCTCGGGCCGACAATTCTCCTTAGCTCGGCTTGGCAACAGTCATTGTTTACGATCGCCTCGAAATGGACGCGCTAAATCATCGTTCATAAACACAATAGCACTTCACAAGCTATGAATTCATAAGGTGTTTAGTGGAGCAGCATCTGAACTACGGTCAGTATGTCGAGTACCCAGAGCCCCAAGATACCACGAGTGCGTCAAGCCCGCAAATCAATCGCACACACGCCCTCCGTAGATATCACTGGGAACAGGGAGAATGCTACGGTAGACACAGGGGCAATTGCAAGCTTTGGCGCGCAGGGAAAACGAGCAGCAAAGAAGAACCGTAGTAAGAGCATCGGTCCTGGAGGTCTTGACGCGCTCAAAGAGGGTTCGGGGAACAAGCAGGAGGTGAGGTCTCCCAGACAATCATTGGGAAAATCAAAAGCTGATCTATCACAGCCTTCACTACCACCGTATGTCAAGTCTATTCTGAAGCCAACAATAACGCTATCGCCTCCGAAAGTAATCCCACCTCACAACCCCGCTCGTAATGGTTCACCTGGCAAAGCCAATGGTCGGCAAAAGCCTGAGACGTCTCCACGAAAATCGCCTGCGAACAAACCAGCAGACAGCGCTACACAGGGTCTACCTAACCCATTTGAGGCCTCTCCAAAGCCTGGGGCTTCCAAGCCTCGATCTCCAGCTCGATCGCTGACGCGCATAGCGGTCCGTAGTGAGGAGGAACAGCAAGCCGCAGCGAAAGAGCGTGAGCGGCAAGAGATACTCGCGAATAGGGACGCAAGGAGAAAGTCGCTTGGTAGGCGGCCCTTACTTCGGGTGATAAACAGAGCTGACATGACTACCAGCGAATCGGAGAGTGTCATTCGCACCGGAAGCTACTTTGCATACATGGAATGTTGTTGAAGTACCTGAAGATTCGACCACATCTTCGGCATCGACAAACTCGACTCGACGGGCGTCTGCTTTGACAACCAACGCAGGATCACCTTATACCGCCCCTAGGTCACCCATGCCTTCCTCTGATGCCTCTGAGCCACCATCAACTCCGCCAGAACAAGTCGAGGAAGTACAGGTGGCTGCTTCTCCGGCCCATCAACGCGACTTGCATCAGAGGAAACGCCGTAGAAGTTCTGGCATTCCTCCTATGAACTTCAACAATCCTGATGAATTCTCATCAAGCCCTTACAGCGGTGCTTCCGATGATACAGGAACTCAGACTTTCGTGACTGCCGATGAAGACAGCGACTCCTCAAGCTCCAATGATAACGATCTTGTACAAGACGAGACAGTGACCGGAGTTGACGGAGATGACAATACGATTAACTCTACTAGTGGCTCGAGTACGGAATCAAGTGGAAGGCTTGAAGCTGCTCTCCGACAAGCGGCGAACCAAGCTGGTACCCAAGGCATTGATTATGACGAACATGGTGATATTACGATGGAGATGGCTGACAATGAAATCACTGCTGCTTTTAAGCCATGGGTGAAGAAGGGAAACTATGTGCCCCAGGTAGTGGGGGATCCGAGCGCTCTGCAGGACCAGGAGAACTTGAATCCGTTCTCGCCCGCTTTCAAGGCCAATGTAGATAAAAGAGATCCCTATGAGGAAGATGGAACGATGGAGATGACGCAAGCTGTCGGACGCATTCTGCCGGCCACTGAAGAGACTCAGGTCTCACCGAAGCGTCGAAAACAAAAGTCTGTCACCAACAATAACCGACGAAGAAGTAGCGCGGGCCGTCGAAGATCGTCTGGAGATGGCTCAGCCCTTGGTGATGAAACGATGGATCTCACCACAGCCATCGGTGTGATTGAGCAAAAACAGACATCGGCTCAAAGCGAGGACAAGTTTGATCAGTCTGGCGACGAAGATGAAGAGCTGACGATGGAGTTTACCTCTGTGATTGGGGGTGTGGTCCAGCCTAGCAGCGAACGTGTGAGCTCAACGGATGACGACCTTGTTAACCGTCAGCTTTTTCAAGATGTAAACCGTCGCGAGAGTATGGAGTCGTCAAACAATGAAGAGGATATGGACATTACGTTCGCAGCGGGTGGCATTCTTCCTTCCATCACAGAACGTACAGAGCCAATCGAGGACCAGACGCAGGGCATGGACATGGACATTACCACCGCCGTTGGAGCAATTTTGCCCGTGCAACCCAGTACCGGAAATAAAATGGAGGCCAAGATTTTAATGGAGCAAGAAACTGACGTTGGGCAATTGTCTGGATCACCGTTCTTCGGCACGCCGCGACAAAAGCCCATAGGCGTGGGCTTGTCTGACGAGCGTGCCTTACCAGCCCTTCGAGCTACTCTACCTGAGCCCCTTAGTACTGGAAACAAGACTCAGGCCAAGAGCTTAATGGAGCAAGAGACCAACATTGGCCACTTGTTAGGAGCACCTATTTTCGGCACACCACGACAAAAGCCTGTAGGTGTGGGCTTGTCAGACGAGCGAGTCTTACCAGCACATGCTAGGGCAATGGCTTCGGAATCTGGCAGTCCTAGCCTAATTTCCTCTCAGACTCGAAGTCAACCCCGAAGAATGATAGGCAGACAGTCCGTGACCCCAAAAGTACACCATCCTACGCCCGTCAAGAAGCCCAATACTCCTTCGAAACAATCTACGCCACAGATGATGCGCCCAACCACGCCTGGTAAAACGCCGCCATCAAAGAATGTAACAATGAGGACCGCATCGCCGAAGAAGCTCTTCAAAACTGAGATCAAGGAGGCCAATAACGCCCCAGACTCGAATCCTAGGCGAGATGCTCCAAATCCACTGTTTAGTAAAGACTTGGTCACGGGCGCTGAAACTCCGAGCATTGTTTTGAAACCTCGAAGGCGGAGGTCATCTGGTCTTGGAGCTGATCGAGAAGGTCTCGGTTCTCCACGTGTGACTGCTTTGCTGGACAGAAGAAGGTCTATCAGTGACGATTCTAAGGCTTTCATTTCTCACGGACACAGTCAAGCTGGTGTTCGATTCGAAGATCCTCAGGTGCTGGAGCAGGAGCTCGACCAAGAGCGCGCAGAAGACGAGCGCCGAGAGAGCGGACGCGGCATTCTACAGGAAGAAGCTGACACTCAAGATCTCGAAGAGAAAGACCACACTGCCAACCTCAAGGACATGATTGAACGCCTCACACCACAGAAGAAAAAACTCAATGGTCGCAAAAGCCTGCATGTCGGCGCGGCAAAAGGTCTTCTTGGCAAAAGACCTGCAGAGCTTGATGATGACGAGGATGAGGATGGTACTCCAAAGCGCCTGAAGGGACGAGAAGGCAGTCCAATCAAGAAAGCGAAGCTTCCTGCGCCGCCTCCGAAGACAGCCACCACCGGTAGGATGACTAGGTCATCAAGACTGAGCCTCGTAGAAATTGCGGGTAACGCCCGGGCCAGCACACCTTCAGGAAGTATCTCTCCACTGAGGACAGACACCACTCCCAAGGACCAGCCTCGCTTCAAGGATGTTGAAGCACGCAGCCTAGCCAAAGTACAGTCTTTTGAGCATAAGCTTGACGCAAGCACAACAGACACCGCAGAGCCAACGGAGCAAGAGGACCGCATCCATCTTCAAGATTTTTTGAACATGACTAGCATTCGTTTCATTGAACTTACTACGACCAAAAGAAGGCACACTGTCGTTCCGAATGCTCTTCCAGAGCAAAGTACTAAACAGGCAAGCCTTGGAGGTAACGATGCCGATGATGCCAATGCCGGTAATGAGCTCGAAAGCTGTGTCGTAGCTGGAGCCTGTACTGTACCCATGCTCGAGCTTTATCAGCATGTAAGTTACCGCAGCGTTCCCCAGTTGGTCTTTCACATGCTAACGTGAAACATGTAGTCTTGCCGGGAGCTGAAGAGTTACATCTCTGAAGGTCGTAGTATAGTCAAAGAAATCGAAGCCGACACCTATGAGGAAAATCCACCATTGTTCCGTGAGTACATGTCAGCGCCTCCTGATCTCAAGCCCATTATGGACAACCAATTCAAGAATGTCAAGACGCATGCAAGACTTCTCAGTAAGGCTATGTGGTATGAGTGGCGCATGAAGTTGCTCGATGGTCTCAAGGAGGGCTTGCTGAAGATTGGTGAGGGCATGGAAGAGGATGATAGGCTCCTAACCCAGCAGGAACAGATTATCCAACCGGTGCTGCCGGCCGTGATCGAAGAGCATGAAACGTTGGAGAAGCAGGTGTCGATCGCTCAAGCACAGGCGGCTGAGCTGGCCGATTGCGACCAAGACGAGCTCAAAGAAGCGAGAGATAGCTTGATGTCAATTGAACGCGATCTTGAAGCGAAACAGAAGTTGGTCGAAGACTTGCAAAGCCAGCTGCGGGAGCGAGAAGATGGTCTCGCGGATGTTATCGAGCGCAAGCAAGAATGCATAGATGAGATCAAGGAGGCAGAGAAAATTCGTTCAGATTGTCGAGGCTGGAGCTCTACAGAGGTCTCGGCGTTACATGGTAGGTTCCCATTCAAGCCTCGTATCCGCGACTTGCTCACTTTGTCAGCAAACGTTACCGCTCTCGAAGACGCTCATGGATGGACCATCATCTCCGCTGTCGAATCAGCCATCACAATGACATTCAACCGCACACTCCAGCTCTTCTTCACTCCCGCTTCATTCAAATCAAACAACTCATCAGCCAAATCGGAGAACTCGTCCATCAGCCTTACATACATCGCCGATGCCCACGAATACCACTCGCTGCCTCTGACGACAGAGAAGCGCTTCTTTCTCCAGATCATGCGTGCACAATTGCAATGCTTGCAGCAGTCTCAAACCAAAGTGAAGGACCTGCTAACGTTCGTGAGCACCGGCTGGGAGATCGCTTCGACCATCGCAGAGCAAGCACGCGTCTTAGGTGTCAGCTATATCACGGATCCTACAATTACGTCAGACGAGGTCATGGCAATCCGCTCGCTCATTCTTCTAAGTGCCATGAAGACAAAAGTGGAGGTGGTCTTCGAGGTCAAGGTACGCAGCGGAGATGGCGTTGCGTCTTTAGCCGTCGGCGTGAAGTCGACCGCGAAGGTTTGCTATGGAGAGGGTCTAAAGGAGAAGAAGATGGGGGATTTTCTAGAGTCCAAGATTGCTAGGAAGGGTAAGGGGGGAAAGGAGAGAGGTGTTTGGGCGAAGGCCGTGGGAGAATTAGAGGAGCGATTAGTGGCTCGGGGGAAGAAGCTTTAGGGATGAATAATCCCCTTAGCCTGGAGTCTGGTCACGCTAGCGGTATTTTATCATAATATGGCTTTTCCCAGGCGTATTGCTCCCAGGGTGTCGTGACCTTTTCTTCCAGAAGTAGTCATTGACACTAGTCCTACTCTAGCTCGAGTCCACAGGTCTCTCAGCCGTCCCCAATAAGTCTCTTCAGAAAGCAGAGGATTTCATACTCTTTCGACAAAGATCACACGATTTCATCAAAATGTGCATCGCGCCTTCTGTCCCCTTAGACGTTCATCAATCGTGTTAAATCCGAACTCTACCTCTAATCCCGATTGGTCCACGGTCCAAGGACGAAGCGCGTCACGCCCCCGACTCTGCAAAAAAGGTTTATGATTGCATTCGTTTTCCAATCCATTCAGATGCCAAAATGGCAGAGGGTGATGAGAACGCTCTATTACAACCTCCTTCGTAAGACTTGTACTACGTGAATACCTAGATTTCATTGCTAATAGCACGAAAGGGACGAGGACTATCCTACTATTGAACGGCAACCCTCCTCCTACAATCCTCTAAAAACATTCAACCTAGCCAAAGGCGATCAAAAGCACTACCAACAACAATATGGCGACATGTACTTTTTGCGGTTAGCGAAGCTGAAGCCCGCTGTTGAAGAAATCGCCGCAGAGGCATGGGGTGATATAGTGGTACGTCTCCAGCAAATATCAGAAAGACAGTGTCTGAGATTTTGAGCATTCCAGATAGCAGGGGAAAGCGTCAGACGCGTCGACCGAGTTCTGGATGTAAGACAGGGCGAGCTTTGCTGGGTTGCTGGAACGGTCTACATGGATATGCCATTGAAACCCAATATTCTCGACGATATATCTAAAGATGTATTGTCATCGTCCGCAGAATTTTGCTCCGACACTCACGTTGTTCTAGCACTGGATCTCAGCTCCTCCACCGCGCGAGAAATACATATCTCCCACAGGCCAAGACCAAACCATGCTTGAAGATGAGTCAGGGCGGTTAAGGCTAATAGGAACGCCCTTGCAAATATCTATGCTGGTAACAGGCTGTATCGTCGCAGTCATGGGAACTGAAAACGCAAATGGGGACTTTGACATTATAGACCTGAAAGTACCAGATCTCCCTAGGCAACCACAGCGATGGGAACGAGACGACGGCTCAGCCATACTTGCCAATGGCGGAGGGAAATCGAAGAGTAAAGTGCGAAAAGATCGTAAAGCAGGGGGAAAGGCGGCCATAATTAGCGGTTTGGGTATCGATGGCGAAGAGGGTAATACGTTGACTCTGGATCTCCTTATGGAATACCTTGTGGGCGAAGCATGTGGTCAATCGACTCAGCAGGAGGTTGGAAAGATCTCACGACTCATCATAGCCGGCAATTCGATCACTGAAAGCACACTCTTACATTCTAGAGACGAACTTACGGACAAAAAGACAAGCAAGAAATACGGTTACGACTCCTCCATCTACAACCCCGCCCCTACCGCGCGTCTTGATGACTTCTTGGCCACCGTTCTACCTTCCATGCCCATCACGCTTCTGCCTGGGGAGAGTGACCCAGCAAATATCTCGCTACCGCAGCAGCCAATACATCCTGCCATGTTTCCGCATAGCAGAGCCTATACGCCAATGCCGGGATCGGAAGGGCCAGGATGGTTTGATAGCGTCACAAACCCATGGGAAGGCGATGTAGATGGCTGGAGAATGATGGGCAATGGTGGCCAACCAATTAATGATATTTTCAAATACGTGGAGGGAGACGAACGCTTGGAGATGATGGAGAACCTCTTAAGATGGAGATGTGGAGCTCCTACTGCGCCAGATACACTATGTAAGCTACACGTATCTCATGAGGGGCTGATGCTGACGGACGGAAATACAGGGTGCTATCCTTTTCAAGACAATGACCAATTCGTCATCGAAGAGTGTCCGCACGTCTATTTCGTGGGCAGCCAGCCAGCCTTTGAAACCGCCATAATTGATGGCCCAGCGGGACAGTCAGTACGACTGATCGCTGTGCCGAAATTCAAGGAGACGGGAGAGGTGGTTCTACTTGATATGGATACCCTGGAAGTTGAGACTGTCAATTTCGAGATTTTCAACGAAACTTGACGGAGTCATCCGTTCTCACAGCCTCCAAAGAATCAAACCCTCAAAAGTACACTCTTAATGGACTAGCGCCATCTGCAAGTTTGAACATGACAACGGTCTGTCCCTCCGCAAGCTCAGGCTTGAAGTTTGACACGCCTCTCCGAAGACTGACCTTCACAAAAAGGAAAGTAAAGATATGAGAAGCGAACAACGGGCATATTAATCCGAAGATGACGTCGTAAAGGAACGACGAACATGATTACATGCCAATCGGTGAGAGAGAAAAATATTGATGGCCGAAGGATCTCGGTACCACCCGCGAAACAGAATATTGTTGAAGGAGAAGAGCAGATCGACACTCAAATCATCAATGATGTTGATGCACTTATATATTGCCTTTCCGTAAGGAAGAGCTGTTGTCCTAGGCATAAGGACGGCTCGGTAGTCGTTTCTTGGTTGCATGCGTACATTGATTGCTAGGATCGCTTGCACGTTTTGCCCTTCCAACGCAATCGCTCAAGCTCATGCAGACTGAGTCCACTGCAAGATCGCCTTCACACACTTCCCATCGAGCCTCTCATGCGACCCTCTTCCCCTTCTTGTTCTTCTTCGGCACGTCCGTCATCGTAAGAGCTGTAATATCCAACTTAGTCAGCCCTCCGCACACAAGATTGAGCGCCCTGTATTCTCCACCGCACATGTTCTTCTCGTGCAATGATCACGTACCCGGAGGCAAACTCTGCTTCAATTTATCCGCCTTTTCCGAATCCTTCAACACCAACGTATACAGAAAGCGGTGGCATCGGACCTTGAACTTGATCTGGTGGGCGTTGCGCTTTATGTGTCCGGCTATGGTGATCCCAGAGTCAGCATGCCCACCCTTTCTAGTAGCTGATATTTGGAATTCCTATGGGAGAAATTTACACTTGGCATCCTTGCGTCGGCAGATCTCGATGAACTGCTTAATGTCTGATACTTCGCGAGGCATGGTGAGAGAAGTGTGAGAGAGCCGGACGTGGAGGTATCGTCGTTGGCGCGTCGTTGTCGTGGTCTTGACCTTCGAGGTGGAATTTTGGTGGGAGGGTTAAGCGAGGAGAGATCGCGCTTAGCGGCGGAAATTAAGACTTAGAACGCCACTGTGGCTCAGCAGCGCTTCCAAGGCATCAAGAATTCGGATTGATAAAGTATCTGGTCAATGTTGTAAATGATTTCATTTTTCATATATTCCAACAAATTCATTTGCTTCAACGGTCTTTCCATACACTACGGCACGAGCTACATCTGAAACGCCCTGTCCGAGTAGCTTATTAATACAACATCAAGATGCCTACGCCACTCGACAGAGCGATGCAGTCACGCAACGCTTTTCTTGGTACGTGTCCGATGATGGTGAATCACATTTTATTGAAATTGACACTAGAGTAGCATTCGCAGGTATAGTCACCGCAGTTTCAGCATGGTCAATATGGGGCGGTGAGATGTTCCCTGGGGAGAAGGATCCCGTTGGAGGTAAGGCTGCTAGCTAAATCGTACATGGGTCGTCCTCGGTTGACGCCATCGCTAGATCCATCAAAGTGGGCAGACTCAGAGCTCAAGCGGTGGTTGGAAGTGGTTAGAGCTTTCTTTCGGATTTAGTCTGTCTTTGTTGCGCAAAAGCTAATTGCTGTTGTTTTGAAGAGGGGACTGCTTCCGGATAAGAAAGCCACCAGAGATGATCTTCTGGAGCGTGTGAGGGCGAATATGAGACCGTCACCACGCAGTTGAATCGGAAGTGCATTGCTGCTTGGCGTTCATGTTGCCTGCCAGGGTCCCGTCGCTGGGAATTGTTCGTTGTAGTACTAGGCACATTGACTCTGGCGGCGTTGAATTTCAGGCGACATCCTTGGCAGAATTCCATTCTGACACTCACTTGATGCTCATGCTTGGGCCCCGGACACTTATGCCAGTAACTTTTCATTTGGGTTTCCATGAGGGTTTTTCGACTGTCCCAGCCCGAGCACATTTTTGCTTCAAAAATCAAACCACAAGTCTGAAATTTTGACTCTGGATCAACCATCCTTTGATATGCTTCCCCCGAGTATTCGTTGCCGCGGCCGGGTTCGGTATGAGCACAAAGTTCTCGCTGAACCCTCTCATAGTTGCTGCACGAAGTTCTCCGAATCTGACATGGCCACTGACAGTCACCAGTATTGTCATATTCTTCCCAGATGCTGGCGAGCTTCCTTGAGTCCCTTCCGCAACGTAGTGCGGGTTCAGCATCTGACAGTCGTAGTCCTGGATCTCGTAACGGGCTTCCGGCATCTGGTCCTGGAATAGCGTCTGCATCGCTGTGGGGTCTCGTATAACATTCCCATTGTAGACGATTACCGGCAGTGGCTTTCCGTCGGGCATGGCGGATGCGGGCATATAGAATGAGGCTATGTCGGCTCGCGAAGAGCTGAGGGCAGGGTAGTATGTGTCCACAAAGAGTCCGGCTGCTGAAATGACATTTAGTCGGTGAAATAAGGCATCGCGAAGGTCCGAAAATTCTGACAAACCTTCCGTCGAGATCTTTGAAGCTGTGTCGGCAGTCAATGTTGCCATGGTTGCTGTATTTGGAGGAAAGGTTTCTCAAGATGACAGGATCTCGCAGCGTTTTCGAAAAAGAAAAACGGTCTGCATTGATGAGGACGACAAAGGGACAATGCGAATATCTAAGCTTTGAAAAGCTATTACTAGAAATTAGAATACTTTTAGTCCCAAGCGGAAAGCGCGCATTTGGCGCCGAAGCGCGATTCCGATCTTCGTGTTTTGGAGCGACAAACAGCAAAGTATCATGAGATCAAGGCTCGCCAATGCTGTTGCAGCTGTTCCAAGACAACCTCGAGGTTGGGTATGTCAAGAATGTTTAATCAAACCCAAAATTCGTTGGCTGTCCTCTGCACCCAAAGACAAACCCTACTATATCACAAGCCCCATATTCTACGTTAACGGGGGTAAAGCATCGCAGGCGTTAGGAAGAAATCACAATAGTACTGACATATCCTGCAGCACCTCACATTGGTCACCTTTATACACTAGTCTTGGCCGATATTTTAAAGAGATGGCATGCTTTGTTAGGCAGGAAATCCATACTCGTTACGGGAACAGACGAGCATGGAATGAAAGTATGCTGAAGGACACCTCCAAATCTGTGGAGGCTTGGCTTATGTATTAAATAGGTTCAACAGGCAGCCGAAAAGGCAGGGCAAGAGGTGCGAGCGTTTTGCGATGAAGCCTACAAGCCATTCCAGGTTGGTTGCTCTCGGAACTTTGGTTCTTTGTACACCAATTGATATTCTGTAGGCCCTAGCGAATGAAGCACATATTGACTATGATCATTTCATACGGACCTCCGAGCCTGACCATAGGTTTGCCGTACAGCATTTTTGGGTCCGTACCGTTACAAAGGATCGGTATGCATCAGCTGACAATCGCGAAGCTTATGCTTAGAGAACGAGGTTGGATCTATGCTAAGAAACATGAGGGGTGGTATTCGGTCAGTGACGAGACATTTTACCCACAGTCCGCTGTACAACTTGCTCTCGACCCGGCCACTGGAAGAAAATTTACGGTATGATCTACCCTGCGATATGATTGATCATAGCTGAGCCCTTGCAGGCATCAAAAGAGACCGGGAAAGAAGTAGAATGGACGTCAGAAAACAACTACCATTTTCGCTTGTCGGCTTTCCACTCAAGGCTTCGCGAGTATTACTCAAATAACAACAACGCGATTGTCCCCCGGACAAGGATGAAAGACGTTCAGAACGAAATCATGAATGGTCTCCAAGATCTTTCCATCTCTCGCCCGCTAGAAAGACTGAGTTGGGGTATTCCAGTGCCGGATGACGCGACTCAAACCATCTATGTCTGGCTTGACGCCTTGATAAATTACCTCACCAAGGCCAATTATCCTTTCCAGATCCCAGGTCAAGAGAACGCCGCTGGTTGGCCTGCAGACTGCCATGTGATAGGCAAGGATATAGTCCGGTTCCATTGCATATACTGGCCAGCCTTCCTCATGGCTCTCGACCTTCCTCTACCCAAGCAGATTTTCACCCACGCACATTGGACCCTCGGAACAAATAAGATGTCTAAATCCACAGGTATGGTGGTCAATCCCTTTTTCGCCATCAACCGCTTCGGTGTCGACTGCATGCGCTACTATCTTGCCCTTGAAGGTGGCATCAGGGATGATTCCAGCTACGACAATTCGTTCATTATAGCGCGGTATAAGAGCGGACTTCAAAGCGGCCTTGGTAATTTAGTTAGTCGCGTCACACGAGGCAAGGGCTGGGATGTAAGGCGAGCTGTGAAGAATAGCGACAAGTACATGGAACAGCTCGATCAGCAGCTCAGCTCCGACCTGAGAAAATTGAATTCTGTGGTCTTACGGTGCATGGAACTGCCAGACCCTCGAGAGGGGCTGCGGACGATTATGACAGTAGTCTATTCAGTATGTGCTCTGTGTCCGAGCCTCCTGTTTCAGACTGACCATTTTGCAGACTAATGCATACATGCAATCAAGCGCGCCGTGGGATCTTGACGAGCCTGAAAAGCAAGAGCAACTAGATCGCATCATTTACCTTTGCGCGGAATCGCTCCGGGTCTGCGGTATCTTGCTTCAGCCGTATATGCCAGCGAAGATGAAGCAGCTTCTGGACATGCTGGGTGTGGCTGAGGATGCGCGGATGTATTCGAACGCATGCCTAGGAAAGGACCAGGAATATGGAGAGCCGAAGTATGAGATTGGCAAGAAGACTGAGGTGTTGTTCCCGCCTTTGACTAGTTACTTTTGAGAAAATTGTACAGAATAACTACAGACTCTGCGCCTTTGGGTCCTCTCTCATGCCCCCAGTCTCCCAGTATCATTTCACCCAGTCAGGAGACTTCGTAGACCATTGAAAGATAGGTTGGCAGAATTCCAATTTCACTTTTTTTGGTCTATTGTTGAGTGATGTACATAGCACGCCTCAAACTCCAGAGACATACGAAATCTACACGCAAGCATACACGATGGAGATGACAGAACTAGGTGCAAGCATTCCAAAAATGCCAGGAAACCCCAACTTGACAGTCTATTGACCCATTATCCAATGCGATTCAACCCCTCCGATCTCACGGCCTCCTCGATGCATCCGATCTCATTAGCGACCTCTTGACCTCTTCCAGGATGGCTTTGGCAACGGGTGGTGGTACTGCATTGGCCACTTGCTTCTTGGTAGCAAGCAAAGCACCACAGAATTCGTAATCGGTAGGGAACCCCTGCAGGCAGGCGGCTTCCCTCACCGTGCACACGTACTTCCCGCCATAGTGGTCTAGCCAATTCTCACCAGTTGTAATCGTGCCATGCAAAGGCCAATCTCGCGGATGCGGTGGCCGCAATTTCTCTTTATTGCGGACTTGTCTCGGATGAGTAAGGAGATGGTTTGGGGCGCTTGCTTCGACGTTGTCGATAGCATCACCGAAAATGTTCCATGGCTGCAAGCCTAATTCCTGGCATTTGTCTGGGGGTGCATGCGTACTTTTGGAGAAATCCGGGAGTGGCTCTCCCGGGCTGATGGTTGGTATCAGTATAGTACAGTCTTTGGCCGTCTTCCCGGTGTGACTTACCAAGATGCTATCATGAACAGGCGTCTTCTCTTCTGCGGCAGACCCAAGTCCACGCACTCGATTAGTCTCCATTCAACGCTGTAGCCCATGGAGGTCAAGTTGTGGATCATCGTTGTGAAATACTCTCGATATCTGAAAAGAACTTCTCGCACTTCCTCGAAGGTCACGATCCTAGGCTTCACTTTTTCCACGATTGCGCCCACGTAGGTCATGCATTCATTGGCTTTCACTGCAACCCTCGGAGGACCTCTATAAGCACGTGAAAACCCATTGCATGATGGCGAGAGGTGGAGAATTTCCACTTCGAGGTATCCCTCTGTACTTCCAGACGCCCCAAGCTCGAAGTTCTCAGCTGACATCTGAACTCCAACATCTCTGCCATGATTGACAGAGTACGTCTCCATGGCACATCCGTTGTGGTCGAAAGCCGATCTGATAGGGAGCCCGACAGCTGTTGCTCCTAAGGACATACCTCCAGCTCCACAAAAAGCGTCTGCAAAGGTGTAAAAATCTTCTTTACTAATCTGCTCTGGTGCGAGCAAGCCGGTCAAGGATGGGCTGAGGTGATGGTGGTTCATGATGACATGTGCTTCGCACATCTGGATATTTTCCTGGCCTTGGCGTGGCGGATGAGCTTCGTAATCCGATTCCTCTTCGCCAGATGAGCTCGGCTGACATTCCGATCCGTCATCCATAGGGGATAAATCTGGCATATTTTCTATTGGCCGCTGGTGTCCAAGCTCAGACATGACTTCCTCAGTGTCAATTGTGGAGTACTTTGAATGTTGCTTCGAGATCCTAGGACTACGATCGGAGGCTTTTTCTGCTGGGGTGGTGCAGGATATGATGATGCTATTGTCGCTAAGCTATTCAACTTGGTCGTCGTCGCATACGATGACAAGAATGAGGATAAGAGCCAGTGGGATAATGATCCACAGCGGATTGATACAGTGAGGCTGAGGGACGGATGCACAAGTTTTCATCTCTATCTGCAGGATGAAGGAGGACGAACATTCGCGAGTAGCACGGGGCTTTATGAACCGAACCTACTCCTAGATAGAAGACAGCTTGCACTTTCGAGAGAGACATGTATGAGAAAAACGAAGAGGCGGAAACGTTGGATGAAAGGAATTAATGCAATGGTAGAGACGAGACACGGGTGTCTTATGGCTTGTGGGGGTGGAGGCTCTTGAGATTCCCATATCGGAGGGTTTCATTCATGTATCATCGCACCTGATAGACAGCTGAGAATGAGATAAAAGTTCGCAGAGCGACATGCCCCCTGCAGAATCCGCTTGTATGCAATAGTGTCAAATAGGTTAGTGACCACGGGCTGGGTTCATTGACCCTTTTTAGACTCCAGACTTAGCATCCGAGCTTTGAGACACTGGCCGATACAAGAGCTTTGGAACAAAGAACTACATCAATGAAGTTCTGGCGTCGTATCGCACTGGGAAAATCAGATAGATCTGTTCCTGTTGTTGGTCGCGGACAAGAGAATCATGGATCAAGGGTGTTCAATTTCGGGATCAAGCCCGGTCTGTTGGATTTCAAGGCATGTTGGCAAGCTCTGGAAAAGACGGTCAACTTGAAGATCAAAGCCCTTTCGAAGGCTGCTACAGCATCTTGATAACATTATTCCTCGTACGAATGGCATCTAACACCGTAGTTGTGCCCAGTACATTGGCTCTCCTGGTGTGTTGGCGAGTTCATGGATCCTACGAATGGTGTTCAGTAGGGCAATAGATTCCATTTTCATGGATACATACAGATTAGCCAAATGGGATCCGACAGATGTGTTGGTGTTCATGCCATTCATGAAGGGCTTTTCTTTGTCATTGGGGCAGGTGTTGTGGGATCTGAACTATGACTGAAGGTTTTTCGCGCGCGAAACATGTAGCTTATTTATCAGAGAAGTCCGAACTGAATTGCACCAAATGCTTTCTGATGGCGGCTGTGGAGCTGGACTGGAGCTGGCAATCTCGTAATGTCGCCACCAACTTGAATGGCGCGCTATACGAAAATAGGATAGAGTGGTATGTGGGGAGAGTAATCGCCACCATCGCCGCAACAACAGCTCTCTGTATGGCATTTACTGGGCTATTTGCTGCCATGCAATTGACTTCATATGCCCTCGCTTTATCGCAACAATGGAAGTTTCTTTTCCCACCGGCCCTACTGGTCTACCTTCTGCTTGTTCATTTACTCCGAGATCGAAGGGCCAAGAGTCTAGAAAGGAGGTTCAGTCCTGCTGGCAGGGCATCCTTATGCCGTATGACTACCAATGATGCCCAGGCTATATTGAAGGACTTGACGGAATTAGAGTTTCCAAAATTCTTTGGCTTCTCTATCATCTTTGCGCTCTTCAAGGCAAGAAGCCCAGGTGCGCTTTTGTAATATAGAGCCCACAGATGAGGCTAACGCCTGCTTACTTTCAAGTCGCAGGCTTACGGTATACCGAGCGTATCCTCACTTCTCGTCGCTACTGGGCAGCTTGCAGACCTCGAGACGGCATCCAAACGAATCGCTGACACTGGAGTTCTCTTGCTTGAGTTCGCTCTTAACGAGCCAGCGTCTGAAAGAGCTACTCATGCCATAGCTCGCATGAACTTCCTGCATGCAGGATACAGAAAAGCTGGGAAAATAACAAACGACGATATGTTATACACGTTGAGCCTGTTTGCACTGGAACCGGCAAGATGGGTCGAAAAGTACGAGTGGCGAAAACTGACAGAGCTGGAACTTTGTGCTTGCGGCACCTACTGGAAGAGCATGGGCGATGCTATGGACATATCATACTCAAATCTGCCTTCCTCAATACCTGGGTGGAAGGACGGGCTACATTGGCTGGACGAGGTGGAAGCGTGGAGCTTGAAATATGAGAAGGCCTACATGGTCCCTGCTACCACCAATAAAGAACTAGCTGACTCTCATTTTGATATCCTTTGCATCAACGTTCCAGCTAAAATGCTAGGTCCTTGCAAAAAAGTGGTCTCTGTAATGTTGGGGGAAAGGCTACGGAAGGCCATGATGTGGGTTTGACACTTGAGCAGATATTAGCATGGCTGATGGCGTTACAGGTATCCTGAGTCGCCTCAAGTCTATCATGACACGATTAAAGGTGTTCTACGAGTCCGGAAGCTACTGCTTCGTCATCTCGCCCTTCCTCGCCCTGAAATCATGAGGAAGCACTACATCCCTTCGGGACCGGATCCTTCGACTGGGCGCTACAACGCTGTCGAGTATTTGTCCTATCCGTGGTATGTGAAGCCAACCTTTTCAGCGCGTTGGGGCTCAAAATCCTGGATAACTCGCCTTGTGGGTCGCAAATTACCAGGCGACGATGGAAATAAATACCTTCCTGAGGGTTGGACTCATACTGAAATTGGGCCTCGAGGTTTGAGGGGAAAAGGTGTCAAAGACATGGACGAGGATCGCAAGCGAGTCTCCCGAAAACGGGATGGCTGCCCGTTCGCGCTCGGCTAAACACCGTAATCATTGGGCAAGCAACATGGTAGAGGACGTTTGTAACGGCTGATATATGGACATGTTGTATTCCAACGCTTGGTTTGACCCGTCTCCTTCTAGTGGGTGCCCTCTATTTGGGTAATCGCCCAGGAAAAAGCAGCCACCACGAGCATTCCTGCAAGCTGCAACAAATCTTTTCTGAAACAGTATGCTTTGCTACAGAAGTCAAGTGCAGTTGCAGACGCTCTGGCCACCAAATTCATCTGCACGACGATAGAGTTCGCCAATAAGCAAGATCCCGAACATGCAAGCGCGGACTTCTTGTGTCACGTTAGCGTTTCAATCAATTTCAGGCTAGCGCTTTGCAGGCTTCGTCCTATCATTGAACGTCCCACGTCTCCCACCTGGAATAGCGACTTTCAGCCTCATCAATGCCATCGTTTTTTCTGTCATCGATGTCCGGAAATGCTCCACTGTTTCCAAAGGAGATATGTTCCAATCTACTTCATTCTCTTTGTCTGCTTCAATTATAGGACACTGGCAATATGGCCAAACTTACTTATATACCCACATTACTCACTTCTTTACAGAGCCATAACGCCCCGAGGAATGGTGACCGAATCATGCAGGGCTGGGTAGATTCACCGAATCAGCGTGGGACCATAGATATAATTTGGAGCTGCGTCACAACTCTGGCTATATGCTGTTGGGTCATGTTGCACCTTAACGTTCCCGCCAAGACTGACAACCACTGGACTTTGTTTCTTCGAAAGGCAAGGTGGCTCATGTTCGCACTCCTGTCGCCCGAGCTGGTCATGCTTTTCGCCTGTGGGCAATGGGCTTCAGCCCAAAGATCCGTTGCCGACATGCATTCCTTAGGCTACCAAAACTGGACTATGGTACACGCATTTTACGCCGATATGGGAGGCTTTTTGCTCCATTCGCCCGACTATATATCGTTCCCTATCACTGCAAAGCAGGTCCATTATCTTGTCAAGCAACGCTATCTGCCAGTCCCAAATATCACCAAGGAAGAGATCTGGGACAAGAGCAAAGCGGACATGTTTGCGAAAATTATCGCAGGCTTCCAGGCAGCCTGGCTTGTGGCGCAAGTCATAGCACGCGGGATTAAGCACCTCTCGGTCACACTTTTGGAACTGTCTACAGTAGCTCTCATTACTTGTACTGGAGCGGCGCTCTTATTTTGGTTCAACAAGCCCTTGAACGTCAAGACGCCCACGAATCTAAAGCTCGAATTCAGCATCGCCGAGATCCTTGCGCAAGCAGGAGACACAGCCGAAGCTGCATTCCAGGACACACCCATGGACTTTATTGAAGGGAAGCTCTACACCTCGAGTCAAATGCCCTTTGCTAGCTACTGGGGTGTTCAGGAACGCCCACTTCCACGAATCCCCAACGATCGCGACTCCAGACTCCACAACCTGCGAATTATCCTTATCGTCGCCATTCCAACTGCCAGTTTTTCTCTCCTACACTTGATTGGATGGAACTTCGAGTTCCCCACCAGAGAAGAACAGATGATGTGGCGGTGGACGTGCATCTCTATGGGTATCATACTGGGAATGGGATGTTTTGCCGAGGCTATCAGTATTGTTGTGGACGGCTACACGACGTCGGCACTAACGAACCTCGGCGGGTACAAGCTACATTGGCCTAGTAATCTCTTATTCTTCATACCAGGATTTCTGTATATGTCTGCGCGACTGATTGTCATTGTGGAAATCGTGATAAGTCTACGTCTACTTCCATCTGGTTGCTTCGAGGTTGTACAATGGTCGCAGCTTCTGCCGCATTTTTAAGCGTTTATGACTTGCTGTCAGCGACTTGTCCCTTCGATCGAATGTAACGTATATTGTCGAACTAAATGTGTCTTTTCGTACATAGCTACACTGCCAGAAAGTCAGAGAAGTAGCAGAATTCATGCATAGAGGGAGCTCAAAATCTTGAAATCCCAACAGGAGAAAGCTCCGTCTCCTTTTATATACGAAAGTTTTTGTGGTTATCAACCAACACAAACCAGCCCTTCCTGTCAAAGGATCTTGAATAAAGAACATTCAATCTATGAGAATTAATTCTCTTGCAGGCAAAACGACAATTGTTTAGGGGAAACTTCGTAAACAACTGTCGCCTTTTTTCGCAACGATCTTGAATTATAGGTCTTCAACAACTTCAATAAGGTTCCTCGTCCTCTATGCATCACTACTGCTACATTCTCTTAACGAACATATGCTTGATGGACGAATGCTGGTCCCAGATCTTTCGAAGTCTATGCCCTTGTCGAATCCTCCAGCGACGGTACCCGCCAGACGCCTTCTCTTTCCCACCCCTAGGGAAAGCTGCTTTTGATATTCCCTTTCAATTAAATGATTCAATTTTCACCCCTTGTGACCCCTTCCATAGCACTCCTCTTCGAGCCATCCTCCTCTGCCCTACTCTCTGGCCCATGCCCCTGACCCAGTACCACAGTGGCCCTCTTCTCGAATGCCTCAATCATCATTCCTGCCACCTTCGGCGCCGCAGCCTGACTCAACGCACTGTACACTGCACTCGCGAACCGCACCTCCAGAACCAAGTTGACTTCCGTCCTCGGGCTACTCGGTGTACTGGCACTCCCTTCCTGCGGTGTCTTTCCGTCCGGCGGCGCAGGCTTGAACGGGAACTCCTTGAACGTCCACCTTGTCAACAACGACGTAAATATCGACCTGTTGCCCGACGATTTCTCCGCGTCATCTTCATGTTCCGGATCTTCGTAATAGTGAGCTAGTTTACTTTTCAGTATCGTCGGCTCCGCATCTCCAGCCACTGCTTCCAACACCGTATGAGGTAGGCAGTAGACCGCGCTGCGGAATAATTCGTCGTACGGACCGTAGCCGATGCGGAGGTCTGCGGTGCGGGGCCATTTCTTCTTGTGGGAGGCGTCCGGGGCGGAGAGGGACGTTATGGAGCTCGAGGTGCAGTAGGGGATGAATTCGGGGTAGGCGGCGATGTCGGCAATGAGGTTGTAGAGGGGCGCGGCATGGTAGGAGAGGATGCGGGAGGCGGTGAGGGTTTGGAGGGGTGTGAGAGGGTTGGAGACGAATGATCGTGATGGTCTTGAGCGGTTCGGTGGAAGTGTGAGGGCCGAGTGGGTCTGAGGAAGGAGGGATGTCGATGGGGAGTGGAGGGCGGAGGATGGGCGGAGCAGCAGAAGTCTGGGCGTGGCTTTCATGCTGGCGGGATCGCTTAGGGATGTTAGGTGGGTGTCATTATCGATTGGATTAGTCAATATGTATAAAGTGATAGACGATGTAAACAATAATTCCGTGAACTCTCTAATTTTCCATCATGACGTTTCGATTGAATAAAGTCAATTGTCGCCGAGGCAAACAAGGGTCTACAGATTTCTCGCCTCGTAGGGCTGGAGCAAATTCTAGTATTCATGGGCACATGGGGTACAGACTCCTATACTCGCGCAGGGAGACTACAGGATAATCACCTTACTTACATGAGTGCTCTTGACCCTTGTACACAAAAAGACGGTGTCAAGTCCAGAACGCTGTGGCTTCTGTCGTATTGGTCACTTCCGCGGCTTGGCATGCACATGCAGATTGCCGTCGTCGTGATCACTGACTCGTGTCATTTTTGTTGGATAGGGAGATGCTGTAGGATAATTTGGGGGCTGAACAGGGTACGGTTTCAGGCTCGCTATTTAGCCGACGTGGTACATAACAATCTGTATAGAGATCTGTGCGTGCATGATCTGTCTTCTGTGCTCGGGTTTCAGCTCGGCCGGGGTCTGAAAAAAGGTCGGCCCACGCTAACTCATAGCCTTATGGAATGCGCTTACTGCATTGGACCAATTCGAGCCGAGCCCCAGAACTCGCTTCTACTTTGCACCGAAACACCGAGGCCCCCCTGCATCACCTATTCATTATCAACAGCCCAGGATAAAGTATGATTCATATCCAGTGCATTAATTTTACTTCTTTATATATATTTCAGACACTTAAATATTCCTTTTCACTTTGATATATCAACATTTTGAACTGTCCGTCAAAACAATGGCCGAATCCGATCATAACGACCATGATTCTGAAGCCTCTTTACCAGCCTCGAAAAAGAATGCTGACCAGCAATTAAAGGAAGCTTCTGATGCTGGCTTTGAAGATGCAGAAAAATCCGAGAAGAATCCACCCCCAAATCCCTGGATGGATCCCAAGTCTTTTCCAGAAGGTGGTGCCAAAGCATGGCTCACCGTTGCTGGTGCTTCTGCTTGTCTCTTCGTATCCTTTGGCTGGGTCAATTGTGTCGGCATCTTCCAGGAATACTATCAAACACATCAGCTCAAAGAGTATACTGCATCTAACATCTCCTGGATTCCTGCCCTCCAAAGTAGGTCTTCCTCGTCATATCATCCCATTCCTCTAACCGTGCTAGTTTTCTTCATGCTATTTGGTGGAACCTTCGTCGGTAGAATTTTCGATGACTACGGGGCCCGTTACCTCTTATTGGTCGGCACCTTCCTTCACGTCTTTGGCTTGATGATGACAAGCATTTCAACAAAATACTATCAGCTTCTTCTCAGCCAAGCTATCTGCTCTCCCATCGGAGCATCCATGGTCTTCTATCCCGCATTTACTTGCGTAAGTTCGATTTGACTGCTCGCTTCGCTCATCGCTCAAACATTCTCTAGGCATCAACTTGGTTCTTTGAGAAGCGAGGCGCTGCTCTTGGCCTAGTCGTAGCTGGATCTTCTCTGGGCGGCGTGATCTTCCCCATCATGATTATTCATCTACTTCCAGAGGTTGGCTTTGGCTGGGCGATTCGTATCTGTGCTTTCCTGATATTGACACTGCTCATTTTCGCAAACCTAACCGTGCGCTCTCGAATTCCCCCAACAAAGCGTCCTTTCAGCGTAATGGCTTTCTTCCGTCCTCTGAAGGTGCCGAGTTTCTCTCTTTTGGCCGCGGCAGTTTTCTTCTTCTACTGTTAGTCAAGCTTCGCCCGAATTCCTTACAGCGGCTAACCGTCATAGGGGGTATGTTTATACCCTTCACGTTCATCGTCGAGGAAGCGCAGTCCCACGGCATGTCTCTGCGTCTTGCCAACTATCTTGTACCGATTTTGAACGCTGCAAGGTCAGTGCTCCCCTGTGCCAAGCTAGCACGCGCTATCGACTTACTTTACCCAGCATAATTGGACGCACCGTTCCTAATGCTATTGCCGATAAGGTTGGCCGTTTTAATGTCATGATTATCATGAGTGGTTTCACGACCATTCTCATTCTTGCAATGTGGCTGCCTGCCACCGGTAACTCCGCCCTCATCGTCTTTGCCGTACTTTTCGGTATCGGTTCAGGTGCTGGTATTGGCCTCACTCCGGCGCTCTGCGCACAAGTTTCGCCCATCCAAGAAATCGGCGTTCGTACAGGCACCGTCTTCTCGATTGCCGCTTTTGCAGCGTTGACCGGCTCACCAATTGGAGGTCAGATCATCGCTGTTACCCATGGCTCGTTCCGATACACTATAGTCTTCGGGGGTGTGAGCTGTGCCATCGGCACGGCTCTTTTTATCGTAACGAGGATTACCCTCGCTGGCGCTAAGATGACGAAGATTTGAACAGGTTCTCTACGAAGAGATTCATCAAGTCACATGGCGCATCCAAGGAGGAAATTGAACGTGTCCTAACGTAGGGGATGGCTTGACCGTTCGGGGAGGAACTCTACTACGCTGAAGCTATGTCACAGACTGCCCCTGCCTGGAGCTGTTCATCCTCCATCTTCTTGCTCGCTGGGCAAGAGATGAAGCCAGGACACGGAGGAAGCTTCAGCAGACTTTCTTCCCCGATCGGCAGGCTCTCTGAAATCTCGGCTCAAGTCCATGACCAATGGGGCCACCAGTTGGCTAGCCCATGTCTGATGCATGTTGCAGCCAACCTCCGTACTGCAAGTTATACGACCAATCGGTCGATTTTTAGAGTTCAAACATCAGACACAATTCAGTCGCTAGCCTTTACTTGTCCCACGATCTTCTTTCTATGATCCTGCGTAATGATCCTGCGTCACTTAAGAGTATATTACTTCAACTTATTGTCCCTGCATAGAGACAGAAATTGATTCCCCTATGTATTGAGGTGTGCTTCGGGGCATTGCGGGCATTGCTGTATTTTAAAGCGAGCTCAAATACCGCTAATTCTTGATGCGGCTCTGCTCGATAAGACAGTTCCTTTCAAAACCTCTGAGCCACCATCATCGGTGTCATGAACTGCGGGTATCGTTACTGGGTACGCTATCGAGATTACATGTGACCCATGCCAAACAGCGCTCGCTTCGAGTGGCGAGGCTCTAACAAATACAGAACTGTCATCACCCAAGGCCTAAATAAACCGGTCAATTTTCGACCATCATTTATTGACAATGAGGCTACAACATGCGCTCTTCGGGGCTGCTATTTCTAAGCGAATTGGGGAACTTTGCGAAGTCGAAAGTCTGGACTGAAAATCGAGAATCTGCGTCCTGAAACCCGACATTGAGCCGATTGGCCGAATGACCTACAGTATACTCCCACCACTCCGCCTCGTAGGGCTGGTACCTGCGCAGTATAAAAATCTCCTAGATTCCCTCTCGCAAAATACCAGCGCTCATTCATCGTTCTAGCAGGGACAATTCAGGGTAAATGGGCGAGAGTCGTGTGACTCGAGCAATCCCGGCTTTCCATTTTCTACACCAGCTTCCTAACGTCTTATCCTCTTCTTGCTACGCCGATGCTCTCGTAGAACAAAAAGATATCCCGATTAGCTTATCATAAAGGGCTGGTCGTAAAAAAGTCTGGGACAAATGGCAGCCTCCAGTCATGATCTTACTCCAGATGTCTCTTCTCTCTCAATCAGCTCTTCGACGAAATTGTCAGATCAAGGTATACCTTTACAGCCTCTTGACGAGATTCCTCCTCACCGCTCTCATAATCCAACCAACAACCTCAAACGCAGCGACCCATTCAAATTCGGCTCCCGCTATCTCGAGCCTACAGACGATGTCTTCGAATTCAACGCCTGGGACCACGTAGTCCCCGACTCTGCCTATCACACCTACTGCGAAGCCCAGTACACTTCCCAACGCGCCTCTCCGGTCTCAGATTTCGACAAAGCCCGCTTCAATGACAATCCCGAGAAATGGTGGAACCAATTCTATTCGAACAATACGTCCAATTTCTTCAAGGATCGGAACTGGCTTCAGCAGGAATTTTCTGTCCTTTCAAAGCTGACTGCAAAGGATGCGGGGCCAAGTACCATTCTGGAGGTGGGAGCTGGGGCGGGGAATACGGCGTTTCCGATTCTCAAAGCGAATGAGAACGAAGGACTCATGATCCATGCGTGCGATTTCTCGAAGAAGGCCGTCGAGTTGATTAGAGCGAATGAAGCTTACGATCCTGAGCATATGCAAGCTTCTGTCTGGGACATTTCGAGTGAGGACTTGCCACCTGGAGTTCAGGAAGGTAGCGTGGACGTGGTGTTACTGGTGTTTATTTTCAGTGCGCTGAGCCCGAAGCAGTGGGGTGCAGCCGTGAGGAGTATATGGAGGGTACTGAAGCCTGGCGGAGAGGTTTGCCTTAGAGACTACGGCAAGGGAGATCTCACGCAGGTGAGGTTCAAGAAGGGGAGGTTGTTGGAGGATAATTTCTATATCAGGGGAGATGGGACCAGGGTGTATTTCTTTGAAGAAGATGAGTTGAGGAGGATATGGGGAGGTGCGGGAACCGTAAATGTAGAAGGGGGAGCCAATGGCGAAGATGGAGAAAGCAGTAGCGGTGCGGCAAAAGACGACCAGCCGAAAGACACGGGCGAGGACTCTACTAGTCGTGAAGCGATTCCGGGCAGGGAGCTTGGACTGCTTGAAACCGAATATGCCCCTTCACCAATCCCAGGGAACGTATTTGAGATTGTGAGTCTGGGTGTGGACAGAAGGATGCTTGTTAATCGCCAGAAACAGCTGAAGATGTATCGGTGTTGGATGCAAGGCCGATTCAAGAAGCCATACGCTGCTGCACTGAATTTTGGATAATTGAACTGCATTTCATGGAGGTAGAGCGGCTGTGTACGACCCTTCACGCATGCTTCGTACAGCAAGGAGCGCTTCAATCATGACCTCAGGGCCAAGAGAGAAGACTCGTCGAGGCAAGAAATGTACTGGAAGAGTAGATAATGCGACAACTTGTGCTGAACCCGCCAAAAGCTCCTTTTCAGGCTTCAATAGCTGACAAGACCTTGCACAAACGCCGCCGCCGCAGGGGTATCGACGACGTACTCAAGGTGATAAGTGTCGACAACAGGAAGATCATCGCAGATGAAGTCGTCGTTGAAGCAGTAAGTCATGACTTTGCTTTCATCCACGTTGGGAAAGGGACGTCCTTTGAAAGGATCTCCAAAGACCACCTATTGCTGCACATCAATACCGGATTCATGAACAGCAGCCAAATACCGACTTACCACAGCTGAAATTTGCGCTGCTACTTCCGCGCTTATCATGGCTTCTCCAAGATGAACCTCCATCGCCCCTTGGCTATACCCGCTCAATACGATCTGCGTATCGGGACAGTTGCTCGCTGCTTGGTTCAGCAGCTCTGCAGTTGTTTGCGCTCCTCCGGGATCCCCGCCAATCAGATAACCCCCGATGGTAGCAGCATAGTCCACTCCTTGCACGGCAATATTCTCTGCACCGATCAAGTCGTCAAGCGCGTTGAAGAAAGGCGGGCCAACCAAGTCGCCCACATTGCCAAGCTCGATGGTACCTCTGGCGTAGATGACAGTGATTGGTTTGCAGCCAACGCCGGCGACCGTAGTGAGCTCGTTGCGCTCGACGTCCCAGTCGTCCTGGCGTGTGATGAGAGCTGTGCTGGTGGAGCCTGTCTTCTCGAAGCCTCGGGCATGGTCAATGTTGACCGGGATGGCGAAGACGGTTGATGCCAGTGTGGCCAGATAAAAGAAGAGGAGCTTCATGTTGGAAGAGCTTTCCTAACGCGTCTGCGAAGGGTGGGCGATGAAGAAGATGTTGATGAAAGGAGATCTGAGATTTACAGACCCTGGCCGCAAGCCGCTGTGGATGTCTGGCTCCTCTTTATGACTTGAGAGGATAGGGGCGAGCTTCTGAGAGCCTGTGCGTGCCCCGCTTTTCCCATCGCGAATTAATGAAGCTGTTCGACCAAAGGGCGGGAATATCAAAGGTTTCATGTCAGGAACAAACAGTGAACCACCAACAGATCACGAGAGACGAGGTTCCCAGCAATGGAAGGAGAGATGGAGCCGCCGAATAGGAGCAAAGTGACCTAGGCTTGGGGCCGGCTTTGAGCTCGTTGAGGAAAGGGTGAAATGTCCAAAGTGCGTGACAATTGAAGGGGCAATAGCATGACTGGCATCGCAAGCGTGTGGGCTTTTGCGGGGTATGAGTGGCGCCAAGAGATCTGCGAATCGTGGTCGCATGAACATTAAGTCCAAGAAAACGTCGAATCATCTCAAAGTCGTCCACGTTCAGCGAGAAGGCGGGAAATGGAGGCGAATAGCTGTTGCGGAAAGTTCAACGCGACAACAAGGAGACCTCCCAGCCATTTTCAGAGGCAACCAAAACTCAAGGATTGGCCAAATCGGACTGAACGGATCTTCGACATTCAGAATACGCCGCCAGGACACAAACCCGATAAATGCCATGATCACGAGACCAAACCCTTGCAAAAAGCCGAGGCAGATGCGGCAACAAATTCAAGGGGGAGGAAACGCAGGGGGTGGAGAAGCTGGACATCTTTCCAGAAAGAGACAGCGCCGACGATATCACATGAGTGGTCATAGATACATTGATCAGAGTACTTAATTGGATAGACATATCGATCTGCATGCTCGGAGCTGGGTCCGGAAATGGATGGTATTGCGTTCAGCAAGATGTCAGTACAAATAGAAAAGTAACGGTAGATGTGTCAGTCGGATGGATGGAGCTTCGTCGACAGCAGCAGCGCAGCTGCAGGGACAATTGCCAGTAAAAGAGGACAATTAGCAAGACGCCGCTCTCTGCTTGTTTGTTATTGGCTGGACCGCATAAAAAATCTTTGGGCCTTGTTGCCATTGGTTTCGACAGTACATTTTGACATCAAGTTCTTGGCTCTTGCTGTCGTAGTTCTTCAAAAGCCTGTACGTAGATTGTTGCTTATCGCACGCCGGTTGAAGATCTTCGTCGTCCACCATGTCAGCATCACCATCACCGAGGACGTCCGCGCTAAGACCCTGAAGCCCGCATAAATGCTTGGCGTGGGAGCGTGGGAGTGTGGGAGCTCTTTTCCGTCCCCGAGCATTTCGGATACCTATGTCGTCCATTGAGCTGGTCTCACTCATGTTACGCCTGGTACATACACGCTGCTAACTTGCATGATGGCGAGTAGGTAGCAACGTTTTCAGGATGACAGAGCGCGCTAAATGGTACCAGTATCCCTCGCTATCGCGGGGCCAGCCGTGCTGGCCGGTGCAGCTTGGCTCAACGCGAAAACCCAATTCTCCTACGACTTGAGACTGATCAAAGCGCTGGTAAATGCGCAAGTTCAGACCGCCCGGGGAGAAAAACGCGATCGTCTCAGCCCTTTCTACAATCTCGAGCAACATGCAACGACCAAGAGCACGTCGAATCATGTGTTCCTTATGTATGAGGGACAGACGTGGACGTATAGAGAAGCTCATGAGATCGTGCTCAAATATGGAACTTGGTTGAAGACGAAACATGGGATAGTGCCAAGGGAGGTGGTTGCAATGGACTTCATGAACTCACCTGTATTCATTTTCTTATGGCTGGGAATCTGGAGTCTGGGGGCTATACCTGCGTTCATCAACTACAATTTGACTGGGGATCCATTGCTACATTCTGTTAAGACATCAACAGCACGGGTGCTCTTTGTGGATCAGGAAATCAAGCCGCGGTTCACGAAAGATATCACTGACACCCTTGACTCAGCGAAGGCACGGGATGGAATAGGACCTGTAGAGACAGTCTTCTTTGACAAGAAACTGGAAGAGGAGATCATGGGTACAGAGGCGATTCGAGAGCCAGACTCATCGAGGAGGGCCGTGCGTCTTGACATGGCTATGCTCATCTTCACCAGCGGCACCACAGGCCTACCAAAACCGGCAAACGTTACCTGGCAAAAGATCATCATGGGGACGGGCTTCATGCTGTCTTGGTTCGGGCTAACGAAAAGCGATCGATTTTATACCTGCATGCCACTTTACCACTCCTCAGCCGCCATCTTTGCACTCTGCACCTCTATGGTCAAGGGAAGCACACTGGTCCTCGGCCATCGCTTCTCTACCCGCACCTTCTGGAACGAAGTTCGCCAGCACGATGCTACTGTTATTCAATACGTGGGTGAAACATGCCGCTATCTCCTTGCCGCCAAGCCGCAATATGATCCCGTCACAGGCGAGAACCTCGACCGCGTGAACAACGTCACCAAAGCCTTCGGTAACGGTCTCAGACCAGATGTATGGGATAGGTTCAAGGAGCGCTTCGGTATCGAAACTATCGGCGAGTTCTACGCATCTACGGAAGGTGTAAGCGCGACGTGGAATCTCAGCTCCAACAAGTTCTCCAGTGGGGCCATCGGCCGCCATGGGTCTCTTGCGTCAGCGATAGTGAAAAATCAGCTTGCTATCGTGGAGGTAGACTGGACGACTGAGCTTCCCCTCCGCGATCCCTTGAACCACAATTTCTGCCGACAAGTCAAGACTGGTGAATCGGGGGAATTGATGTTTAAAGTCAACCCTGCAGACATTCATTCCGACTTCCAAGGGTACTTCAACAATCCGTCCGCAACAGAGAGTAAGATCTTTCGAAACGTGCTTGTGAAAGGAGATGCATACTGTCGCTCTGGAGACGTCTTACGGTGGGACAGCGAAGGACGATGGTGGTTCTGCGACCGCATCGGCGACACGTTCCGCTGGAAATCCGAGAATGTCTCCACGGCCGAAGTCAGCTCCGTGCTCGGTACGCACCCGCGTATCCACGAAGCCAACGTCTACGGCGTCGAATTACCGAATCATGACGGGAGAGCGGGCTGTGCTGCCCTTCTGTTTGATACTGAGGATGTGAGTGAGGGGTTGTTGGACAGTGTGGCTAGGCATGCGCAGAATAATTTGGCCAAGTATGCAGTCCCGCCTTTCCTGAGGGTAGTCAGCGGGCATCAAACGACCGGAAACAATAAGCAATTGAAGGCTGTGTTGAGAGACGAGGGAATATCGCCGGAGAAGACAGGGGATGATAGGATGTATTGGTTGAAGGGTGGGAGGTATAAGAGTTTTGGGAAGAGAGAGTGGGAAGTATTGAGTCAGGGGAAGGTGAGACTTTGAAGATATTGCGCTGGCGTTGGCAAACGGCTCATTACGGATGGTTTTGGGTTGCACAGATACCAATATTGACGGACGGTTTTGTTTTGGCCATCTGACGGATCTTTTGCGCGATGGACTAGATACTTGACTCTGTATATACCCAATTCCATATATCCTGGTCCGGCAGGCATGATCGAGAAGTACTCACTCATCCGGATCTACCTTTCTACCTCGCATGCCTCGACTTAACTTTCCTCGGAAGATCCCTCCGTCTATCGGCACTCCTTTTAATCTCATAGCTTCTCACACTCTCATAGTTTCTTAGACTCTTGAGACTCCTTTTACCCATTGACATGGAGGAAGTCCCATTACCTGTGCCCACAACATCAATCAGCTCCGTCGAGGGCACGATGTACGGCTGAACTTTATTGCGGGTCTGCGTCCGTTGTTCGTACGCATATGCGTAGCCAATGAGACTGGCTTCGCTCCACGCTGGGCCGATGAAGCTCAGTCCGAACCTAGGGAGGTTGTTAGGTCCCGAGGCGAAATCAAATGCGACGAGGAGGACCGTGCCGGCCACTTACGGAATGTTCGGCCCCGTCTCGACCAAGGTCCCTCTCATGTTCAGCACCACGGTCTCGTTGGCAGGGTAGAACCCCAAAGGCACCGTCACGACCGGCGTCCCAATCATGGCCGGTAGTCCTGGCGAGAAATCCGTCGGCAAAATCAAAGCGTCGAGAC
Source organism: Alectoria sarmentosa (assembly GCA_009733775.1). Lineage (NCBI taxonomy): Eukaryota > Fungi > Ascomycota > Lecanoromycetes > Lecanorales > Parmeliaceae > Alectoria > Alectoria sarmentosa. Next base: position 62,929 of record WOGZ01000022.1, read on the forward strand.
TGTAGTTCGCTAGCAGGCCTAGAATCCCCTGCGGTCCGGCGACTTCTAGATTGTTCTGATAAGCGGCCCAGAACAAGGGACTGGTGTTGTTGAAACCAAGTGCTAGCGCCTGATCCCACACTGCCGTGTCACGGTCAGGGTAGTCTTCTTGTGCGAAGTGGTGGGTAAAGTTTTCTACGTCGGGGAGGTCGTGCACGTTCTGCGGGTTGTAGGTAAGCATTGAGAGATACTCGCCTGGGAGATCGGAGACGAAGTCCGCGTCGAGAACAATGTTTTCATTTGAGCCATTGTTGTATTGGGCGAGTGCGTATGCTGTAATGTTGGCATTGTCGACGATTGTTGCGCCTGCTTTTTTGATGGTCTCGACAGCCGCGTTGAAGGCTGCTATGACCGTGTTATCTGGCTCTTCGCTTGGGTCAATCACATTGCGTGGAATACCGATACGCTTTCCTCGCAAACTGGAGAAGTTGCAGGCGGCGACGTAATTGGGAGGGGTGTCCCATGGCTGGGCCAACGTGTAGTTGTCGCGAGGATCCTTACCAGCTATCGCCTGAAGGACGTATGCCGCGTCTTTGACCGTCCTTGCTATTGGCCCTACGGTGTCTTGGCGTTGACTGATGGGGATGACCAGAGATCGGGAGGTCAGTCCTACTGTGGGTTTAATACCTACAAGATTGTTCACCTCGCTGGGACTCAGAATACTGCCGTCTGTTTCTGATCCGAGAGTCGCGAATGAAAGACCGATTGCTGAAGAGACGGCGCTTCCACTGGAACTTCCGCTGGGATCTTGGCCGGGGTAATAGACTCCGTAGGTTTGACCGCCATAAGCACTCCACCCATTTGTGCTATTGAACGATCTGAAGTTTGCCCATTGACTCAAGTTTGCTTTTCCCAGGATGACGACGCCTGCAGCTCTCAATTTGGATGCCAATGTCGAATCTCTTGGCACTTTCGCTCCATATAGAGCAAATGACCCTGCGGTGTTGTTCATCTTATCATCTGTTGCAATGTTGTTTTTGATAATGATGGGTATCCCGTGCAGAGGTCCTCTGGTAGTGCCATTTGCTCGCTCTGCATCCAATTCTGCCGCAATGCTAATAGCGTCTGGGTTGATCTCAGTAACGCAATGGAGTGTTCCGTTAACCTCGTTGATCCTTGCCACGTAAGCCTAGACTACTGTCAACGGCGTGCCGCATCCATGAAAACGTTCGACACACATTGACGAGATCAACGCTCGTAAATTCGCCAGCCTCGAGCCCAGTCTCGAGCTCTTCTAGGGTGACCTCTATCAATGCTGGGAAGCCTCCTAGCGCTGGAGAGAAAGGTTCTTTAGCCTGGTCTGTGCCCATGAGGGGAGACGAGACGGCTTACACGTCGAATTGGGACATGTCTGTCCATATACCAAAGTCAAGAGCAAATAGCAAAGCAAGGATGTGAGAGAAGAGCGTAGAGACATGTTGCTTTTACTGCAGACAGAAATCGACTTTCTAATGCTAAGGAGACATAAAGGAGGGGACACATAATGAGCGGCACAGGCTCTTGTATATGATTGTTTTTGTAGATAACGAGAATCCAGCAATGCTGGTATTTGCACAGGAGCTTCTCCACATTTTCCGTCTTGGGAAGCTGAAAATCCTGAGAGAACGTCATCACGGCATTCTGATTGTTACCGCTGAAGAAAAAGAAGAAGGAAGATGACTTCAGTCTTCGTATGCTACCATGCTTATTACCTGCTAGTCGTAAGATAAGCCTGTCAATTACCAACTTATTTCCCAAAGAGGCAGCTCGATGACCCAAGCTTACGTCGAGAGCTTATGCAATTTCACGTGCAATCATGTCAGCTCCTTGACACGTCCAAGGGTGTTGACCCAGGAAAATGGCACATAGATGGCATATGAACGGCATAAGCAGATTCTCATGTTGCGGAACCCGATATCACCATTCACGATTTGGGTGAAGCATTCGAAATGCCGGTGGGCGTCGTGAAGGTGGCGACTGCCTTTCCTCGTCTATATATACCACCAGATAGATACTCTTCATCGAAACCGGATGTGAAGTTTCATGATTTGTCATTGTTAATTGATGATCATGTACATCGTATAATTCATTAAGGACATAAATTTCTGTATCACGTTTTGACTCTTTGTCTCGGAGTCTCAGGTGAGCGTTCCGGCTAAAAATTTCGCCGATAGCCCGCTGGGTTGACAATAAGTTCCCTGTCTCCTGTGAGTTTGTTCTTTGGAGCTTGCTTTTCGGCGACCACAATCTCGAAAGCCGTTCGCCCTTTCCGAGGCACGGTTGCCTGGGTAGTGTACCCTCACTATGGCGCAGGGTATCGATGTTGGGCCCGAAGACACGAACTCCGAGGTGGCATCAAGTCCGGCCAATGCTCAAAAACAGCCTCCACCTGAAAGCTCCAAGAGCATCAAGACCCGGGGTCTTGTTATCCTCTCCTTCTGGGCTGTAGTCATTCTACTCGGTTTCCCATTATGGCTGTGGACTACATCCATACATCGGGCGCGTTTGCCGCTCCAACACATGTTGGATTGGGCCGATGGCAAGGTCCGAGTCCCATTTTTATGGTGCATATCAGTCGCTGAACATGTTGCAGGCCTGCAAACCCACATTCCCTCTCCAGATCACCATCGAAGCACCATTCCTGCAAGAACCTGAAGCAGCACACCTCGTTCGTATGACTCAGCATGCACTTGACGATTTGAATGAATTCTCCGCCCACCATCTACGTTTACGACTGGCCAAGTCCTTCCCCTCTCGAGACTTTCAAAACGCGTCAATGACGGCTATACAAGATGATTACGCTGTTGGACCTCTGACACAGTTTGGGAACACGGACGGGTTGGACGAGGAAGCTTTGACGGTCAGACTTCAGCCACAGCCCGGCGCTCAAACAGCTCGAGCAGAGCTGCAGTCTCATTCGACCAGACTCGATGTATTCTATGCCTCTCATCAAGCACCTTCCGTCGCTTCGAGCTCTTCAACCTTGGCTACTTTTATCGCCACAAAGCTGCAGGAGCTGTTTGCAGAGGAGCAAGCTACCGTAGCCTACATCCTTCAGTCTGCTCAGACTATGGGTCATGCACCTCAGATATCCTCCTCTGCTTCCTCTGCGTCGAGAGAGCTCAGATCAAGATCCCATAGATCTCTCAATCCAGAGCTTGCGGCAAGACTGGATAGCCGTATGACTCGATCTCTCAAATACGCTCCAACATATCATATAACCGTGTCCCTCTTCACGCCTTCTGCCGCACCGTCGTCGTGGGAGATCGAGTCGGCTCTTGCGGAGTACTTCACCCCGCTGCTCGATTCCATATCTGGAGTCAGTAATTTTACCGTTGATACTCAGGTGCAATTATACGCGACATTCTCTCCATCAGTCCATGCACCAGAATACGACGCAGAGCAACAGATATGGACTCTGCGAGAAGAAGATCTGAGTGGCTTCATCAACGCAGCCGAATGGCCTTTGAGCCCTAGTATAGGGGCTGGCCCAACACTCAACTTTGTGCTCTACGTGCCTGATCGCTCGACATCACCACTGGTGGTCAAAGGAAGCCAAGCTTCAAGCTGGTTGATTCCTCAATGGGGTGGGGTGGTGATCCTGAACCCTCAAAACGCCGATGCTACGTCGAATGAAGCGACACTGTTCAAGGAATCGATTCAGCCAGCGCTTCTGACCTTCTCCCATCAACTACTGTCCTTTCTAGGAGCGCCTCAGACGCCCCCATCACTCCCTCTACAACTACAGACTCTCACTCGAATTCGTGCGGCATCACTTCTTCTGTCTGCATCTTCAACCATGGGCTCACTAGCTTGGGTCACTGTGGCTTTACCCTCCATTGCCATTCCGGAAACTGTATCGTCAGCAGTTGATACCACCCTGGGGCATTTACGCAGCACCTGTGAGGCTTTGAAAGAAGGCAGGTTCAAGGATGCCCTACAGAATGCTCGAATAGCAGAGATCCAAGCTGAGAAGGGTTTCTTCGAAAAGAGTATGGTTGGCCAAGTCTACTTCCCAGACGAGCATAAGGTGGCTGTTTATCTGCCGTTACTGGGGCCTGTAGGTGTGCCACTGGTGATGAGCGCTTTAAAGGAGTTGAGAAGGCTATGGGCCTCAAGAAAAGCTGGACAGCCGGGCTGAAGTCCCTGACGATTGGCAGATTCTAGAACATCAGCACTTCGTATCTCGCAGAGGCCTGGTCCATTGACCACTCCAAACAACAGGTTGCGAGGAACAGCCCCTCTTTCGCGCAACTTGTGTGGTTGTTGACCGCTCTCATCATGACGGACTGTCGAGGGCAAGACTGCTTCATCGGCCCCGAGAGATTGGTCGTTGACCCTTCAGAAGTTCCAATAGCAAGGAACGGAACCATTGAATTGCTCCATACCGATCATTGACTGTTCCAAACAGCATTGGCCATTACTTATCCATCATCAGAATACGAGTGACCATTGATCCCGTGGGACCGTGGACGCCAAATCTGTTGCATCCTCACAAGACGACCAGATTTTGACCACTCAGAGGATCAAGTTGCAAGGCATGAATCGTTCGCATTTCCTCGGGTTCCAACCTTTTAGAAACAACAAGTGGTGGAGAATTAACGCCAGAGTCAGCCACCCAAGATAAAGTCCAAGGCGTTTCGGCTTCGAACACTTGGCATAGTCCATGACTGAAGAGATGCTAAGACGCCGCACAAGTTTGTGATCATGATAGCTCTGCATGGACCTCAGATATTCCACTTGCTCAGATTCCTAGCGATAATATTCTCACTAGTGCGACATATACCTCTAATATCGCTTGCAATCAAGCATGAACTCAATACTCTTTTCCCATCTTTTATGCGCTGCTCGCTTTCTCCTCCAGATCTGTCCCTGTTAACCAATTCCTGTTGTTGTGTTGTCTTCTCTTTGCTCATTATCAAATATCAATAGCCGCGGTATATATGTCTGATTTCCGTCTCTGAGATCCTGCACCTTTGAATAGAGGTTCACTTAGAGTAAGAGCAAGCACCGCGGTGCCGCTCCCTTTTGCGCTAGGGACCTTTCCGATCCCTGCCCCGATGGATGGGAATTGAGAGGTGGGAAGCTATCGCCATTAATCTCGGGGATGGCGCTTACTGCAAAAGGGACCCAAGTGAATCCGTTTGCTTGCATAAAGCCACCCTGATCCCGCCCCAATAGTACCATACATCAGCAATTGTCTCGGTCTCCTGCGTCGATGTACGGATTACATCTGCAGCTATGACAATTGGGACGGAACAAGGCATTTTATTGTCAGAGAGGAGAATGACATCAGAAGCTACAGCGCGCGGGCGACACTCCCAACTCGAGCCTAGTCTTTCAACGTCTCAAACAAAGTTGAGTGATGTGTTCTATGAGCTAGCCGACGTGGGAAGTTCCACGCCTTGGCTTGCAGATTCTGGCTTGATCAATTCTTGGTAACCAAGCCTTCGGCGTCGGTTAGATGCATCAGGACAATTTGACACAGCCAGGCTCGAACTACCTAAGCATTATAGATAGACCTCCGTGCATTGCATGAGGTCAACTTGCACCTGGGATCTCCATTGGAGGGAGATCTGTGGGGGTAAAGCGGGAGGGTCGGTATGTGATGATTTGAGGCGGGTTTGGGGCGGTGATAGGCTTTCCCCCGGATTTTTCCCTATGCGTTCCACTCGGAAGATTGTTTGACAAGCTTAAGATGGCGCCCTCGAGCCTTAACGCGACGACCACGGACCTATCGCAAATACCACGACGGATGCCATGACCCAAGAGTTGAAACGAAGAGACTTTGTTGGAGCGCTTCTCCGGGGAACAGCTCAAACATCATGTCGTCGCCCTCAAAATTTGTAGCAGAGTAGAAGACGATCCTTGTATCCTTCCCGTTCCGTGAAACGTGGGCAACGAGCCAATCATGTCGGAGCCGTGATACCAGGGTCGAAATGTGCTGTCAGTCATCTCAGGAACACACACAAGCCCCAGGCTCTTCCACAAATCAGATGAAGTCGGCCCGGGGGACAAGATCGCATATCGCTTGGAGATATGTCGACTCGAAATGATTCGCTCTTACATAATGGCATGGATAAAAGCTCTGACTATGGCCGTCATACATTAATACTTAGCACAATTTAATCATGGCAAATTGTCAGAAGAATCCTCCAACATTATTATCACCTTGATACCTCAGCCACACCGTTCAGTAGATTCTTCTTTGCACTTTCTGAACTCTTACATTATTATACCTCGACGCCGAAGGGTCTGTACCTTTGAATTTGTGGAGGCTAGACACAGACGTGTTTGAAGGGTCTCTTTTTCCAATCTTTTTCCAAATTGAATCCAGTCTTTCACTTTGCTGCCCAATCTCCACCAGGCCGAGGTCCCACCGAAGTTTGACGGCAGCTTTTCGCGTCGAGATCCAGGTACAGGGACCGCCCGCAATTGGGACTTCAGCTCTCAATCTTTCTGCACTTCTCTATCATCACGACGATCAAAGGAGAGTACAGTAAATTGATTGCAACTCCAGTTGTCAAAGTCTACGCTCATGGTATTTCCTCGTCACTGAAACCCATCCCACCTTGTTCCTTACGGGAACCCCCCTCCCCCACTCTCGACCACATCCACCGCCCACCATGTCAGGAAGGAGCGCCTACGTGCGCAAGCAGAACCACGAGCAAGCAGATAAACGAGCTCTTAAGGACTACTCTGAATATGGACACGATGATCTTATTTTCTACGGCTATCCTGGCGGAGCAACGTCCACGTCCAGGCCAAATTTCTCTGCGACCCCCTCTTACCAATCCTCTCACCACTCCAACCCGCGCCGGCGATCAGCATCTTCTACAAGCAGCACATATGGATACCCTCTTCCTCATATACCTTCGCACATGCGGAAGCCTCGCCCAATCATCGTTGCTTCAGCAATTGAAAAGAGTGACTTTCGAACGCACTTGGATGGCATGAGCTCGAGTCTGCGAGGTAAGCTCGGCGGATTGATCAAGGGAAAGAAGGACAATGCAGAGAAGCCGCGGCCGCGGCCACTCACATCTACCGTTAATTCTGATATCCCAAATCGGAGTGAGAATTACACACCTTCTGTGGATGCTGTACCCTCTTTGACATCGAGCACTTCCCCCTCTGAGGGCCAGGCAACTTTCTCTTCGAGTGGTTACCATACTCCGGCATCACGTCAGAGACAGCAGCAAGAGTCAGTCATACATAAGATTAGGAGATTTGAAGGTGGTGGGAAGCTGCCCCAGCTGGGATGGAAGTCTCTCTCGAATGTAAGCATTGACAAAGCGCACTGAGTGGATTGACCCTGACAAGAAATAGAACCCTGAGTTGTGGGACGAGAAAGGAGATACATTTGTTTACATGTATATGCAAGGTTCACGGACAAAGCCACCCCCTTCCTTCCGCATCAATTCTCGATTCATCAAGCAGTCAGGATCTAAGGCGTTCATAGATCAGCTGTACAATGTCTCGGAGCCTGAAGGCTGGCCTAAGTTCTACCCTAACGACCCACACTCTCTGAGAGAGGAGTCACCAGAAGATGTCGACATGTACAATGCGTATCGATCTCAAGATGAAGATGGCGACATTGATGCTATACGTCCTGTTGGCGATTGGAAACCTCCAATTCAAAGGGCGCCGAGTGGTATCCAGCATGAGATCTACATTCCCTGGCCGGGAGCAGAGACTGGAATACACTCGACAATATGGCACATCACCACTCGAAATTTCTTCGCCGTCATGTACGATGCCAGCGCTTTGGTCGGCACGACATTACATGAGGCGATGACCAAACTTTTTGAACGTATCGCTATGTATCCGGACTACTTGGATAAGAGTGTTAACAAAGTAGACTGGATCACAGACTACATTGTCCGTCACAAGTTTGATGATGTCCGGAACAACCCATCCTATGCGGCATCATTGCTGGCTTTTAGCGAGGCGCCCGGCGTGCAGTGGAGAGAAGGCTACATTGAAGCCTTTGTGCACTGTGTAGGCATGCTGGACATGGGGCTTCAGACAATTCCGGAATGGCGTCACGTAACACCTCATACTAAGATGTTCTTGCAGAACGCAAGCATGGAGATTGAAGAGCGAATCACTCGGGCTCAAGGTTGGCTGCTGTCTTTCGACTTTGGCGAGATGTGGCCACACACTGCTCTTCCAGCTTCCGTTGCTCGTGGCTGCTTTGACAGACTAAGGAAATGGCTCTGCAAATACTACGAGAACGCGTTCCTGCATTGGCCACCGACTAACGACCCGACCTGGCTGACTCGCGACATGGCCATGCGTCTCAAGAATGATTTCGAGGGTTTGTACGACTATTTGGTCGACCGTGACGTGGTGTTCGATGGCACCGAGTATCGTCCAGGACAGAAATGGGCAATCACCAGCCGATCTGGCCAGAACTTCCGTGCAGATACTTTTGAGCTTCCTTTCACCGACATTCTTCTTGGTTTCGACAAACGCAACGACTTCCCCCATATCCCCCATCCTTATCCAATCACGCCCGTCTCAGTCCCCACCCAATCCAAGCCTAGATCCACATGGATTGTCAAGAAACCAAGTTCGCCGGCAGATCTACTTGCTCAGTCCCGCCGCAAAGCACTGTCCTACGCAGAAGCTAGCAACGTGTACACTCTTCGCGACCAATACATGCACACCGACCTCGTCACGAACTTCATCCGTTTCGAGCAGAGCGATCAAGTGGAGACTCTTGACCCGTTCGAGGCACGCCGCGGCCGTTGGATTCTTATATATGGTATTCTACAGGTCCTCGCTACCATCTCCGTCGACAGTCCAAATCTACGCTTCAAAGAAGGCGCACAATACCATCTTTGCCCACAAATGAAAGGGGTGGTACCTTGGGCCGAGCGAGGTTCCCTGCCCGAAGCAGAAGCTGAGCACAAGCGTAGTCACTGCTGGGTGGCACCCGAAACGTGGGGTCCTCTTCTTCCCAAAGCTCGCCCTAACGCGCACAAACCCATCCTATGGGGACAATACGGCGATGGTAGAACACGAGTAGGAAGTTCGGAGCCTGATTCTACCCAGGACCACCCCGCCCCCAAACCACACGATGCTAGCATTGGGAGGAAAAGGGCTGAGGAGTGGGTTGCGACTAATGGTGGCCCAGAAGTAGGAATGGGGGACGTCGGCAGCGATACTGGCATGCCTAATACGAATAATATGGATGAAGCTAGAAGTACCGTGAAAAGCGAGGGGAGTGGGAGTGGGGAGCATAGTACTGAGAGTGCGGCAGAAGCTGCGAGGAGAAGGAGGGCCCTTGTGCATGGGTTCACAGATTTTCAGCCACCTAGTGAGTGGTGAGGTGGGTTGGGGGTAATGGGGGTAATGTAAAGCATGGATGCTGTGGGGGACGTGGTTTTTTCATTCTTTTGATACCAGATCTAGGGTCTTCGAGCATGGCGCCCAGGGGTCACCATTGCTAGCGTCTCTTCTCTACCTCCGCCAAAAAGAATGGCGTACGGCAAGACAGGCATGAACATATGGTATATGTATGTGTGTTCTGTAGATTAGTAACATCCAAACAAATCCTTCTTTCTTGTGAAAAGTCTCATGCTAACGAACCCTGGTGATGTCATTCCTTCGACCTATTTCTCTCCTCGGAGGCATCGTGCCCAAGAGCATTGCAACGAGACAATCGCGATTGCGAGATTGATTCGACTACTCAGCTATCGATCCGTATATCTGGTTGCTAGCGCTGCCCTTTCCCCCATCGCTCCTGTCTCAGATTGGTCTCCGGACCAAACATGAACAGGATGAGCTGACCAGGGAAATCCAAATCAGAACGCCTCACAGACAGTTGCCAAAAGGGACTCGACGAATCATCGGATGACAGGGGATGAAAGTTTCCTCGAAAAAGACTCGGCGGACCCAGGAGAAGGCGGGTTTTTAAATGGGGCCCTAGGTCTGCAAGAGTGGTTCCTTTGGTTGGAATGCGTCCTTTGTAAATGAGGATGGAGTATCTTGCCTCCCAGCAGACCACATTGCTGGAGCCGCCGGGACACCAACTCCAGACCGTGGCGACAGGTTCGGTCGGGTTCATATGCCAGTTCCTGCGGTACCGGGAAGCCTACGGAGAGAGAGAGACTCGTTGCGCAAGAGTGAGGACGGGTTTGCACGGAGTGGCTGAGTGGTGAACAGTGCGATGCTCCCTCCGCAACTTGTTTCCGTCCTTTTTTGGATTTTTGGGGCGAGAAACCCTCCTCGGTACTGACTGATTGCGTCAATGTTCGAGCTTTTTACGAGAACACCAGTACGTAGCCTGTACAGAAGCTTTGTACAAAGACCTCTGCATTCGCTATTGTACACTTTCGACCTTCCGCCTACCCACATCCCCTAACCTGCTAAGATGATTGCTCTTTTTCTTCTCTGCAACTCCCTCTTTACTCGTCGTCGTACCGTGCCAATTCGACTCCACCACATCCCAATCTATAGCCCTCCACCACCCCTCCAGAAATGCCTTCTTCCCTCCGACACCCCAATCCATCAACCAAACATGCTGCCACGTGTTCACCCCCAACAGTACATCGATATCCGCTCCACCGTACGCGAGTTTACTTTCCTTCCCGGGAAAGAGCGAAGCGCTACCAAACGAGCCTGCGGCCATCATGGTGTTGTGGTCCTGCTCCTGCTTCCTATAATGCGCCCCGGGCAGAGGTGAGCCAGCGAGGTAGGTTGTTAGGATCGAGAATTCGTTTTCCTTCAAGTACGCATTTCTGTTTTTGTGCCGGACGAGCCAGACGAAGCCGGGGCCGAACATGGCGTTGGCCGTTGCGATGAAGGTGTCTTTTAGGGATTCGGGGGAGGAGAACGAGTCGTTGATTTTGGCAATAAGGGTGGGTGACATCTTTGGAGGGTTGGGGGAAAGGGTGGAGAAGAATTGGTGATTGGCCCAGGCCATGCTGGCGTGGTTAAACAGGGAGGCGGCGTGGGGTTGACGCGCGTGGGCGAGGACGAGATCTTTTGTGGAGGAATAGAAGTACGGAGATCCTGGGTGAAAGAGTCAGTAGGATTGGCGATCGAGGTCCCGGTAGAGCAGATGGAGGCAAAGGAGAGTATACCGGCTGTTAGTTGGTTCAGACGGTCGACGAGGTGGCCTTGATATTGAAGCCAGGCCAAGTCGAAGCCATCATTCGATAGCATGCCGGGGACGCCATCTTTTTGGAAAACTCCGACGTGGTTGAGCTGGGGCATGTGGTGGGTACGCCGTCGTTGCGTTTTGGGATTGTAGAGGCATTGGGTCTGGTATTGGGTCAGGATTGCGATGGCGGTGTACAAGGAATTGAAAACTTACTGGGGTGAGAGGCCGGCATATTCGCAGAGCAGTCTGCTGCCGCGAGAGAGGTGACAAGATCATAAGAATGATCAAGGGGTGATGGGAAGATGGTGCAGAGCAAGCTAAATTTACTTCCAGGCTCTCTCAGAGTTCAAATCTCGACATCGTGACGCTACTCCTTTCCCGGTTAGGGTGAATCTATCGGCACCAGTCAATTTGCTTCCCCGGTCCGCAACCTCTCGTCTTTCATACAGAGCCGCCGACGCAAATGTCAGTTGTGTTTCATGTGACCACTGCCAACTTGCCAAGGCAGTCCATGGCAGCCTCTCGATACGAGCCTTGACTCTCACTCCTGAATCCTGATGCACTCACTTCCTTTACCCCGTACTATGGTCCGGCTATCTCGGCGCGTGGGCTCAGTCTATTCCTGCTTTGCAGCTTGTTCAAGCATAGCATCTCACAACAAAGCTCATTGCTTGGCACATACTGTTCGAGTGAAGCCCGAATTACTGCTCCTTTCCCATCAAAAGGCTTCCCTTCTATCTCTCCCTCTCTCTTTCTCTTGTTCGCCTTTATGCTCAGATTTTTGGTTCTCTCTTTGTTCGACATCTGCTAAACCGGACCTGCATTCTTCTCGCTTTATCTCGCTCTTTGATCTGCTCGGCCTCCCTTTGATGCTACTCATCTCTTTCATAATTCTTTATCTCTAGTAGTTCTGGCACACTGGGCTTGCCACTGATTACTACTGAGCTTTCTCCATTTCCTACTCATCACACAGAATCACCATGGGACGAATGACCTTTCCCAAGCTGGCGGCAGCATGCCTCGTTTCCACCATCGTCCCCTCAGTAACGACACTCTCAGCAGCAGAACAAGTAGCACAAGCAGTCGGGCTACTGCCAAGAGACATTACATGTGCCCTGAGTGGCTTCGTACCCTGCAACCAGGACGGACTACCGGACGACTTCTGCTGCCCCACATCAACCGTATGCATCCCCTTCAACAACAAAAAATCTGCCATCTGCTGTCCTACAGGCCGGAACTGCGACATCATAACCACTATCAGCTGCGATATCACTCAGCAGAATGCCACTCTACATCCTGCGAGTCAGCTGTATAGCACAGATTTGAGTGGCACTTTGGCATCTTGTAATGGAGACATGTGTTGCCCCAATGGCTACAACTGCCAAGGCGGCCAATGTTATGTCGCCACATCCTCGACCGCAACGTCGACCTCTTCGACCACGTCTACTCCCCCGTCTTCAACCTCTTCCCAAATGACCACGAGCTTGAGCTCATCCGCATCAGGAACAACGTCACCGACCTCCACGTCCGCTACCACCACGGCCATTCCGATATCTTCCAACCCTGCAACCGCGAACAGCTCCGTTCCCCTGGCGCACTGTCCTCAATTCACCCATGCAGGTACCGCTGTGGGGTTCTTCTCGGGCTTAGCTATTGGGGTCCTTCTGACCGTCGCCTTCCTCTGTTGTTTCGGCCATCGACGCCATAAAGAACCCTCTTCCCCGATCTCGCCAGATTTCTCCCATGTCAGAGCTTCGATATCCGACCCCATCTACAAATCCGAGGGTATGGACGCTGTACGTGCCGATTTCCTACGAAAACAATCCAAGTCCCGTAAATCTTTGCGCTCCATGTTCTCCAGATCATCTACGATGAGATCTCGCAGCGCGCCCGTCGATGGCATTGGCAGGAGCATACCAAATGTACCGCAGACACCGGTCAATCAGCGGTCACCATCACCACGGATCAAACATGAGCCGAGTATGGAGAGCATCAAGATATACAGCCCGGAGAACGGAGGACTCGGAAGGCCCGGGACGCAGTTGGCTGATATGCTTAATGAAGTCGGATGGGATCCTACAGAGCCTTATCTTGGAAGTCCAGGCAGGGTGGATCCCAGGAGCAGAGGGTTAGCTGGGGGATGAAGGTAGCCTTTGGCATGCATAATCTTTGATCAAGCGATTTTTTCCTTTGCATTTCTTTAGCGTTGAGCGTTATGTTGCATTGAATGAAAACAATTTGCATATTCCTTGTGTACTGCCTCGACACTCGTGTGATTGTTCGTCGTTCTGTCCGACGTGATGCATGTCCGTCTACTTGCCGAACTTTAAATACCTGATCGATCAAGGGCCCTTCACTCTGGTTATTCTGTATTGTCGGGCGCTCCAATGTCATGGTTGAAAGAACCCCCCCCCACATCACTCGGCCGCAGGAAGGGACGCGCCGTCGGGTAGATGATGCAGGCAATCTTTGAACGTGCGCATTTGGTTGAGCAAATCCACTCTCACCGTTTATGCGCTTCAGAGCGATCTATCTCAAACGGTGGCTGCACTCCCGCTGTGAAATCCTGATACTTAAATCACCAATCTCAGATGTTGACTTTCTCCGCTTCTCCTCGCACTTGGAGCGACAAGTTTGGATCCTTGGCCAACGTTGAAAATGAAACATCTCCAACTTCAGTACCTCCTCGCTCTCTTCCTGCCCATCGTCTCCACGTACACAATCGAAAATTGCGGCAACGAAAAGCCAGCCATCGATTATGCAATCACCCTCGCCCAAACGACCGTGATCCGTCCTCTCCTCGACCTCCAGCGCGGCATCTCAAGCTCCCACGGCTACACCGCTATGTACAAATCCAATATCTTCAAAGCCTTTCTCCAGACCCTCATGTCCAACATCCTGCACCTACCCGTCACTCAAGCTGCAGGACGTGATCAAGAACCCACCTTTGTCTGTGCGAAGCCGAATATGGAGCAAAAGTACGCTATCGGATACGACCCTCTCGATCGTTGTACTCGGACTGGGGTAACGAGTTTCTGGGCGAAGGATACCGCTGTTGTGTTCCTTTGTCCGAGCTTCACGACGTTGGGCTTCAATCCGATTTTTACGCCTGGTGGGCCTGTGGATATTTACTGTCCGTTGGTGCAGAATAATGTCTTTTTGGGCCAGTCAGATCCGCTGGTCAGGTATCAGAGTTACGATTTGGTGCACCAGCTGGTGCATTTATACTTGCAGGACGGCGCATTGACGAGCCAGACGGAACCGAAAGAGGTGATGGATTGGAATAGCTGCGTCGGTCTGGGCTGGACCCCGTTTGAGGGCGGACCATCGGTCAAGAACCCGTTCAATTTGGTTTACTATGTTGCTTGTAAGTGTCGTCTGGAGGAGATAAGAATTCGCCGGAGTGCTGATTGGAGGCAGTCGTCAATCAGGAATGCACAGAGATGCCGAACCCGTTTGCGTCGCCGTTTTCAGGACAGGATGATCAAACGAGTCGGCTCTCTACCGGGAACGTATCCAGAGCTTTGACCACAAACACAACGGATTCGCGGTTGCAATCGTAGCGTTGCAGGGAGTAGAACTGTAAGAAGTCCATTCTGCTACCCTATAGCCTCTTCCCTCCTACTCATTTGGAAGACCTCTTCACTTGGTAGGCGCCTCCCGACTCCTAAGTACCTTGAGGGTTGCTATGAGTCAATCCCCTAACGCTACTATAGCCTGTTCAATGGTTTGGCTGGTAAGCCTACGGTGCGGGATAGTGATTAGCATCGTCGGTAGATAGACCCAGATGAAAACCGTAACCTACCTTCTAAAAACCTCCCTATATGCATTTGTCGTCTCAATAACAATGTGCTCGGGTAGCTCCACCTAGGTAAAAAAATGTCAGTATGTCATGAGAGGAGCGGAGTGTACTGAAGTTGCTGGAGACTCCAAGATAGCCTTGTCCTGGGAGCTGTAGTAAACCCATGAGGGTGACTTACGCCGGGCTTTCCCGCCAGACCGCGGCCTTTTAAGTAATCACGAATGTGCTGCTTATCGAAGCTTGGTTGCTCTTCGCCCACACGGACCGGCGCTGGCCAAAACCGCGAGCTGTCGGGAGTCCTATCGCATTCGGACGTCAGCATTTGACGTAGACGACCCGGAGGAATCATTTTCGGGAGCAGTTCCACGGTCGCAGACTCTATTCTATGCGCAGAGGAGAGGAGAGGTTGAGATGTGAGACCTACAATAGCTCGTCTACTACCACTATCTCGTCGTTCTTCTCGTCAAGGGCTATGGTATCTCATTAGCAAAATAACAATGCACATTGGGAAAGAGAAGAACCCACCAATTTCCATCTTGGTATCCGCGATGATGATGCCCCTCTCCATCTAGACAACGGGAGTTAGGTTTACCTATCCAGGAGAGCTCAAGGGCATGAATTCGAGTTTTGGGGACTGTGTTTTTGTGTAGATGCCCTAAGACATGGCTGGGAAGTTGTAGCGCTCAGAGTTACTTACAGCGAACGAATGAGCGGTCTTGTAGATACTGAGGGCAAGATTCTCAATCTCCCCAGCCCACTTTTCGCCCACAATCTTTCTTGCCTCCTCGGGCGAGATATTCTCGTCGTGAAAACCTTGGGGCGCTTTCGTGGACGGCTGTTAAATGTTCGTCTCAGCCTTCCCGCAAAGGAGTGTTCCGAAAGTAGTATACGAAGGACCTGCTTGAGATACTCAATTCAATCTAGAAGTAGACTTACTGTGTAGATCGGGCCCCCCGGGAACGCCTGACAGCGTTGCAGCCCCGCCGGCTGCGGAATACCGTGAACTGTTGAAGACTTTTGGTATCTATAAAAACAATAATTAGGTTAGGAAATGGGAAGCTGCGACAGAAGCTCAATTAGAAGACGTGGCTAGACTTACTCGTCCCATGCAGACCCTGTAAGGTAGCCCCGGACGATGACCTCGATAGGAAACACCTTGAGGGCCCGTATTTGCATACATCGACCTCGTAAGGTTTCTCTCTCCGACGGAGACACGATTTGGCAGTCGGACGGTGGCTTGAGGCTCAGAACATGGTGTTTGAAATTCGGCATTTGAGCGCCGAGAAGAGTGAACCAAAACGCTACAGGCATTTGGATTAGTGACTTCTGAAAGTAAATAACAAACAGTCCGGGGGGCCCGGGGGGAGGGTAAATGGAGGGTGGAAAGGCATGTCTAGAAGGATTTTTGGGAGTACCTGACATCTGACACAAGATAGCTCCTTTATCAGGGATCCCTGTAGAGAGGATCTCATCATATGCAGATAATCTATCGGTGACGACCATGAGGAGAGTAGACTTATCGATCTTGTACATCTCTCTTATTTTACCACTGTGTTCGGATGTTAGATTCCTGAGAAACATCATAGGGATACGCAATAATGGTTTGAAAGCGCAGGGAAAGGTACCTCGCGACCAGGACTAGGGACTTGAGGTCAATCGACATGACCGCTGGAGACGACATTTTGGCGGTCCTCTGACTACCTTGGTCTTCTTTAGATGTCTCTGCCGGAGGAAAATTAGTAAAACACCAAAGTAGCTTTTGGCGTACGGAAAATGTTGGAAAATGAGTTTCACTAGGGCTAGGGCTAATGCGACTGGATTGCATATGCATAGAGTTACTTACATATAGGTGGTCAAGGACTACTATATACATGCCCATAGTGCAGAGATTTTCTTCTGATCCCATAGGAACTAGACGTTTCCAAGGGAAAGCAACCCAAATCCACGCATTGCCAAGTGAGCGAATTACCTCATGCCAAACCGAAGAAACCAACAAATTCAATACGAATTCTGCCACTTCAGCAACTCTGTTTTGCTGAAGTGATAATTTTCGCAGGGTCCGCATCATTCGCACAGTTCACACATGAATTTGTACCCTGAAATATGTTAAGGAAGCTTGTATGAGCCTTCAATTATATGGGCATAATCATTGGAACCATGACTTTGAATGTTAGAGATTGTTTATCTGTCTGAATCTGTCAAGTTCCCCGCTGCACAGTGTCCGTACAGATAGATTTTTTCGCA
Source organism: Alectoria sarmentosa (assembly GCA_009733775.1). NCBI lineage: Eukaryota > Fungi > Ascomycota > Lecanoromycetes > Lecanorales > Parmeliaceae > Alectoria > Alectoria sarmentosa. The sequence goes on from WOGZ01000022.1 coordinate 80,103, forward strand.
ACCATGCTTCCGATTCTCCCGCGTTCATCAAACGTATGTAGATTGGTTGGCCTTGGCATTCCCCTCTTAAGCACAGCCATCTGTGCCAGTGGTGGGAAAACGTTGAGCAGTCCTCCAATTTGCTGTGCCAGACGGTGAATGCATCACCAAATCTTCGTATAACACATAACACTTCATTACTCTCAGGGATAACAAAAAAGCAGACCTCAACACCTCGCCCGCTTTGCTCGCCCCTAAAAACCTTGCCCTTTTCCGACAGGCTTTGTGCGAGTTCCGAGAAATCATGAAAGAAAGAAAGTCTATTGATATGGCCAAGCTGCAGTCGTTGGTTGTCTTCACAGACCGCGTGCACACTCTGAATGTCGCGGAGAGTTAGGATGTTGGCATCATTGGCTACAGACAGTTCATCCAGCTCCTTTTCCTTACCATGAAGTTTCTCTCGAAGGCCGCTTGATTCGGATGCCGATGTGGTAATACAGTCCTGTAAACCGGTCAGCTGATTTTCAAATTCTTGGATCCGGTCGATGCCATTGCTGATGATTCTGCCACTCTTCACAAAGGCGCTATGCATCTTATTATAAGAAGCCCACGATACGGCTACAGCGATGACCAGATCGCGTGACATGTCTTGATTCCTTGCAGTGGCTTCCCTTAATTGCCTCAAACTGTTCAGGTGGGTTTTCAGGGTCACAGAATGAGATTCTTCCATCCTTCTCGCAGTCAACGCCATATCGGATATCACATCTCAATCCGCTGTGGCGAATGCCACTAATCGTGCCTTCTCCTGCTCCCAGCCTTGCGTCAAGTCATGAACCAGTAAGTCATGCTGGCTCTCCAGGCTCCTTCGCAGTCCTTGAAGCTGCGTGTTATATGTTCCCTGTAACGTCGTCCTCTGTCGACGTACCTCAAGGCCCAGTCCTTTACCATTGACCGCCAGCACATTGGTTAGCTGAGAGCGGATTCGATCCCGTTCTATCGCCCTAGCAACCTGCGCGGTTTCGAGGTGGTCAAGTTGGATACCGAATGCTTGCCTCTCCTGTTTCAAGGTTCTTTTTAGCGCAATCAACTCTGTATTCGATTGCTCAGCCTTCCTTCTGGCAGCACGCTCGTTGTTGAATGTCTCCTTTTATTGACTGAAATGAGTATTGCTTGGAGCCTTGGACGAGCTCAGTTGCGTCCCTGCCTCTTTTAATTCTTCCTCTAGCTGCCCTACTCGAGTCTGGTACTGATCCTTCTATATGCTTAGAGAGTGACACTCTTGACGCGCATCGTCTCGTTCCTGCCGGTAACGAGTACTCAGGGCAAGCAGTTTCTCTCTTTTCCTTTCAGCATCTTCTCAGACTCTATGTGGAACCATTTTGATCCCAGTAGAATTTTTCGCGGCCTTTTCCTGTTCAATCAACAGTTGTTGATGACACTGTGCGTTCTCTTTTCGGAGCTCGTCTCGTTCCTGCTTCAACATTTCGGACTCTTCACGACAGCGATCCTTCTCCTGAAGCAATGAATCTCGCTCCTTCTGCATGGCATTCATTTGCTCGAGGTACCAGTCCCACTCTTTACGAACCAAGTCTCGGTCCTGCTGGGCAGCCTTCTTGAGCTGGATCGAACCATTTCTTGCTTTGCACAGCTCGTCCCGTTGAATGAGTATTGCATTGCTCTTTTCCGAGTTGGCCACAGGCTTCTCAGCTTTACCCTGCCAGAGCCTATTCGAGTCATCGACTATGGGTAAGATCTCTCCCAAAGGGAACTTTTCCTTGCCGTGCCGTACAGAGACATCCCTCGAACTGCCAGTCAGCCTATCATGAGCTTCACGGAGTGGTCTTAGATTGGCCATCACCGCATCCCGTGATGTCCCAACTTTGCTCTTGAGCTCGCTGGCCCGCCTGTGTATTGTGGGATCGTTCTGGTCCTTGGCCAGGAAGTTCTCTACAGCCCCTTTGCACAACGATTTTCTCTGGTCTTCTGCCAGCTCACTTTCGTAGCAATGCCCCAAAGCATCCGTCTTTGAGTCCCATGCCAGCTTAGTTCTGTGAGGCGGACTAATGAGTGGGACCGACGAGGCTTTGCGTTTGCTGTTTGCCGGCGTTGATGCTCGCTGAGGCAAGTTTTGCGAAGCCATTGTTAGATATGAAAAACCTACCGAGTACTCTGCGGAGGTAAGATGCCTGTTCGAACCGAAGTTCTACTGGGGTTGGCAGTGACGGATGCTGACTTCAAGGAGCCGTATGTAGTTGAAATGTCAAGAGATTACCAGCTCGTACACTAAAGGAGTAAGACTAGCTTTCGAATATCCGTTGACATTGTATAATGGTGATATGGAGAAGAGATTCAGCAAGTTTGCGGGACCGTGGGACGAGAGGCGCCGTACGCCAAGGAAAAGCGGGCCTCCGACCCCACCTGAACTGAAACGACGGACACGTATGAGAATATGCAACCTATGTATATGTGTATATTAGCATGTGAAAAGGGACTCTTGAAAACCGGGAGCATCAAAGTGAATTGAACCACCAAAATTATGTGCTTTTTGATAACGAAGTATTTATTGGGTGCTAACGCTCTCCCCAAGCTTCAGTGTCCCCTTTTTCCCATATCGAATGCTGCATCTGGCCCATATTCTTCGACGAAACACTCTTCCCTACATAGGCACTTGCTTGGTCCGTGCTCCCACTGGTGCTGCCAGTATCGAGATTATCCGCTACCTTTCCGGCTTCCCCCAATCTTCATCCTTCCTTCCTCTAGAATCGTCAGCTTCCGCCTTGGTATCCATTCCCACGGCCTTGCCTGTCAGCTGTTGTGTCTGACTTACCTCATTGTAGCTACCAGTGGCAGCTTCATCTGAACCCAGAACCTTAAGTCGTCGCGTGACTCCCATGATTTTCCTTTGGCTGTCTTCGTCGACACCAGAGCGACGCCAGGTTTCCTTGTACATCCTATCTGATTGGCGTTCTGGCTTTTTCCCGTATAATCCTTCATGATTCTTCCGGGCAGCAGTTGAACGCATCTCGGTGTCCTTCTTCCCAAAGTCCTTCCATTCAGACGTTGTGCTGCGATTTGGTGCTGACGATATTACATTCTTCGGAGTTTCGGGTTCGTCCGCCCACCTGCACTTAATGTTCGGATTCAATGACATCGCCTTTATCTTTGGTACACGGTGGATGTCCGTACCTTTGTCCAACTCATCGCTGAGTATTTCACGAAGGTCTTCCCCAGCGAATAGATTGAAAACCGGAGGCATTTCTCGGGTCGCTGGTTGGGAATTCGAAATGGAAATCCCACAGTTGCAGGGGAAGGTGCCCTAGACATGTCATTTGGCATGGGTTTGGGGATGAAAGGAGGAGCTTCGCCCCTCAGGGAATTCGAATTTCTCTTGTCCTTTTCGACGAGAACATCTTCTCCGGTCAGTTGGTTAAAAGCTGAAACTGGGGAATCGACACGAGGTTGCTGCGATGGATGGTTCGTGCCCTCTGTGGCAATCGTGACTGCCAACTATGCGTGCTTCTCGACGTTGGCAGGCACGGTCACTTGGGTAGATTCTGGTCCTGCATTTCTCGAATAGTCAGCGGACTTGCATTTTTGATGAGAGATCAAGCAATGTTGAACCTTAGTCTGGTCTCGGGTCTCCGCGCTTTGTCGAAACTCCGTGCCCTGCCGAGTCGCCAAGCCTTTCCCGTTCTCCTGGTCTTACCGTTTCTCCTCATGCTGCTCTTGATGCTGCTGCTCTTGATGCTGCTGCTCTTGATGCTGCTGCTCTTGATGCTGCTGCTCTGCTCTTAATGCTGCCGATCTTCCTTGCAATAGCCCTCCATAATTTCCTCGCCCTCTCGGTCGTCCAGGCCAAAAGGACCTAAATGGCTTCTGGGAGATTTGTTGTTTCTGTGCTTCAGTGGGAAGTTGCCGTTCTGCGCTCTTCTTAGCGGACAAGTTGGCGTGTGTAAACGGTATTGCCGCTTGATTCACCGTCGCTCTTCGACGTGGTTGCTTATTGTGCGGTGTTTGTAACGTCTGAGCATAAGATGCTGTCGGGGTAGAAGAGCTATCTGCCGGTAACTTCGCTGGTGTTGACACTGAGGGTGTATTGGGCCTGCTTCGAACGTCGCCTTGCGGTAACTTCGCTGGTGTTGACACTGAGGGTGTATTGGGCCTGCTTCGAACGTCGCCTTGCGGTAACTTCGCTGGTGTTGACACTGAGGGTGTATTGGGCCTGCTTCGAACGTCGCCTTGAAAGGCTTTGGGCTGTGAGGCTGGGGGTGACTCAGGTTTTTCAGTGTCAGTAATTGAAAAATTGGACGTTGGATCTTTTTGGGGCTCAGGCTCCTCGTCAGCGGTTTGGACCGTCAGTTCGCGGCCTATGTCCAAGGCACCTGCAACACCTTGTTCGATCTTCGATTCGAGTTTTGAAGCGAGCTCTCTCAGCCCCGTTGGAAGTTCAGCCAGTACCTCAAACAATCTGGACACTTTTGTGTCAAGTTTCGCAATCGTTACGTCTCTTGCCGCAATCTGTCTCTGCAGCTGGGAGATTTCGGCTCGCAGGGCGGAATCCGATGAGCCTGTGGGCATTGCGAGTTGGAGAGCCTGCACGTCAGAGTTCTGGGCAGACAGTCGCTTGTCCACTTCGAGGTTGTTGACTTTCTGCTCCAGTTCCTTGATCCTGGACTTCTGTTCCTGGACCTCTAATTGAGCTTCCAGCCCGGCGTATTTTTCCTTGAGGAGGGCCAATTCCGTAGAGAGTGACATGTTGGGGTGAAAAACCGAGCGAGTATCCTGCGCCGGTAAGATTCTACTTTTGCACGAGGCAAGAGAAGAGTTCGACTCTTGCGAGGCAAGAGAAGGCAAAAGTTGCAGTCTAATCTGTTTTAACAGGTGATGAGATAATCGAGGATGACGCTGGTCATCAATAATGGGTATGAAGGTGTGGTGTGAGAGAATCTGCTCGAGGTGAGGAGACCTTGTTTATATGACGCCGCTAGTGCAGCCTTATGGCTTCGCTATTCAGATTGATACTATTCCGTCTTGATTTGAATGGGAGGTCGGCTAATTGTTACAAGATTCTAGATATTGGGTTATCTGTGCTGGAAATTGCCTTCTTTGTGTAGGGAAAACTGCAAGAAAGTTCGACGAGCTACTTGTATGTGCACATGCAACCGAAACCGATGGACCTGGTAGATTCATCTACGACAAGAATGTCTCCATGTACGATTCTAGCTGAAGTTGACAGCAGCCAGCTTGCTATTGACCATGAGCTGATCCCTAGGCCTTAGGGAGTAGACCTGTTCCGAGTGTCAGGTACCAAGCAAAATGATACAAGACTAGGGATAGTTGCCTGAAATGGCAAGATGTAAGCTAAGGGAAAATAATGGGTTGGAACGTTTGGAGGGGTGATGGTCTTCACCCAAGGCGACGCTAGTGCGCACTAGCGCGACACACAACCCAAGTTCCTCGCGTCCTTGCTCCTCTTTCACCGTCAACCTTCACACACATCTTTGCCTGCTGGTCGTAAAAACGGCCTTCTCACTCCTTGCCTACATTTGTAGGTAAGAACCACGCATCTGCCAGTTTACTGGCAGCTAGCTATAATACCCCCGCAGAATACTCGGTGGGATAATCTTTCCTCGTTGCCTACTTTCGTAGGTGACAACTCTGCTCTAGTTTACTAGAGAGAAACACCCCCGCAGAATACTCGGTGGGATTAAATTCACAATGACTTCGTCAAGAAATCCATTTGCGCCCTTAGGGGAAGCTTCTTCTTCTAGCTCGAAAGAGCAGAAGACCCAGGTGCCAATCACCGGCACCAAAGTTTTGGTAGACCAGGTCATGCAAGACACAGATCAACCGGGTCCTTCTACCCAGGGAGAGGGTAAGTCATTGAGCAGTCTCGAGACTAGTCTCCCTCATGTGCCGACTAAACGGGGAGCAGAGTTGCTTGCGGCAGAGGAAGAGAAGGAGAGACAGAAAAAGTCGCGACAGGGTAACTCGTCGACATTCGTGGGACAGCCAATCCCATCAGCGGCTCCAGAGCCAGACACCGACATGATTGAAGTCGATCCATATGACTGCCGGCGAATCGTCAATCCCGAAAGACGCAGCCGATGCGTTTTTAAATATGAGGATGTAGATGGAAAATCTACAGCACCAGTCGGCAATATCTGGCAGGCCAAGAACCCCGGATACTCAGTCCATGTGATTATAGACGCCGGTCGATATGGAGCGGCAAAAGTGTCTATGATAATTCGAGTGAACAAAGGGGACAAAACCGCCCCGGTGGCCAGGAATCCGGATAGTTACTTCGAGTTTGATATCACCTGGCGCGCGGGCATCCTCATCGACGGACAGGCGGCCATGTCTTCTTTTGAAGGCTACGCTGTAATGGATGACTCTGAACGCGGGTGCGATGATTATTACTCGGATATCGTGTGTAGCTGCCCAGGAGAGCAGCTTTACAAACTGAATCAACTTGTGGGCCTTCATATGATATGCAACTCCGCCAAAGTGTCACGAATGGAGTCGGTTTGGTTGGAAGGCCTAGATGACTACGTTAAGGAAGGGCTCGAAGCACTGTTGTCTGGCTTCGGGGCCCACAAGATGACCATATACATGGTAGCCTATCCTGATTTGGCCACCGCTCAGAGGAATTGGATTGGGCCTATGAAGGATGCGGTCCATTCCGGGTATTCAGCGTTCTGGCAGTATAGGAAAGCAGACGGCGAGCCGAACTTCTCAATCAATGACACTGAGGAGATACATGTGTTCAATAACGGGATGTACGTCGACTACCGCCCGGCACGGAACGACAACGGCCAGATAAAAAAGCTGGATGACGGCCGAGTAGAAGAGGACAAGACTCGAGTACGGGGCTACTACAATTTCGAAAGACAACTCATATGGGAGGTACCTTATGAGTTCGGACTTTACAACATAATTCCGATCATTCGAGACGTACAGTTCCAAAGGGGTCAGGTGGCTCATCTCAGCCTCAAGCCACACCTCGTTCATCTCCAAAGCCTACCCATGTTACTTTTCAATGGCGCAAGCGTTGGCATGAAGGAATTCACTGGGGTGTTCAGAGCGTACGTTCGAAAAGCGACCCTTGGCCAGGTGCCCTCATTTGGTACGATAATCCGTTGCGAAGTGGATAACTCCGACAAGAGAATCGGAAAATCACATCAGTCAGATCGAAGCAAAAGCTGGTGGGGTACGGTGATGAAGGACCAGGAGAGTTCATGCAGAGCTACGGGTACAGATTTCTGCATCTGGCTCAACAAGCCTCCGCGATGCAGCGTTCCTCGCACCCACCGCCAAGCCAAAGAAAAGCTTCCCGACCACAAGCTCGTGCGATTTCACATCGATGTCGAAATCGATGCAACGCCTGCCCAGAGAGAGATAAATGGGATGGTGAAACTCGCGGATGAGTCGGCTGATGACTCACCAGTGTATGGTCCCGCCCGCATGGCCCTCATGTCGGATCCCTCGTATTTGGCAGATACCACGTATGACCTGACAGAGAAGGACCCCGAGACCTGGAAATGGTGGGAGGACCGATGCAGAGAAAAGTACAAGGACAACCCAGCTCAATTCGAAGTTGTCACTTCTCTCAAGGCGGTCAAGAACAACCTGACGGCGTGCATAGGACCTCCAGGCACAGGCAAGACCACAGTTCTTGCAGACCTTGTGGCTGGAGCCATGTTGTGCGGTCAAAAAGCGCTGGTCTGTGCAGTCAGTAACAACGCTGTCGACAAGGCTGCCAACTCTTGCTGGGAAAAATTCCCCCCAGAACATCGTGGCAGATACAAGTTTCTTCGGTACGAGACGTCATCAGCCGAGCTGCATGCACTCTTGACTCGACAGGATATCAATACAGACGATCAGGATCCAAATGCTCGCCCAACCTACAAGGCGCCAAAGACAGTGAGCGATGATGAAGTGCTATCGGGAATAATGGCCGAGGCCGCCACATTACAGGCTGAGCATAACAAGCAGCTCGCTGCCCTATTCAGCAACCATCAGGATCTGACGAGGGCACTTTCTGAGAAGAGAGCCTTGGATAGTCGCAAGGTATCCAACGTCCCGTCTGCTATGACGCTTCCCAATCGTGTTTTCGAGTTGACTACGGAGGATGAATATACTGCACACGGGGATTACAAGGCAGAGCTGAAAGCCTATAGAGCCGACAAGCTTGACGCTGCCGCAATCGAAAAGCTCCGTACGAGCGGTGATTACCATACCGAAGCGGAATTGGAAGCGTTGGGTCAAGACAAACTCGATGAAGCCGAGATCGAAGCACGTCTGAAGGATGACAGGATCTTGAGCGATGAGAAGCGCGACAAAACTTTCGACTATCGGCAGACGCTCAACAGATATGTCGAGGCAGATGGCAAGGTTCAGAAAGAGTTGAAGAAGAGATTCGAGACTCTAAGACTTCAGGTCGTACTACGAGTCTTTGCGGCAACCGATGGCCTGTTCACAACCTGCAATAACGCCGGTTCCGAGCTGGTGCAGCTTGGATTTTCTCCAGGCGTGATCTTCATCGACGAGACAGGGCAACTCACCATGGGTGGGCTCGCCAATGTCTTGACAAGCTTCGATAAATGGCGGGGGGTATACATCTTCGGAGACCCCAAGCAGCTCTTGCCTTTTCTACTCTCCGGCAGAGCAAACGAGTTTAGATTGAACGCCGAAGCCTCGGTCCTCTATCTCTTGGAAGAGAAGGACTATCCTATCCTCAGATTAAACCTCCAGTATCGGATGGCTCCAGCAATCTCTGAATGGGTAAACAAATTCTTCTACCAGAGTTTGTTGAGGAATCATGCTACAGTCCTCGCCGACAATCATTATCGCCGGGTCGCGCGTGAGATATCCCTAAGGAGTTATGGAATCAAGGGACCAAACGGGGTTGGCTCCGAATACTGGATGATCGACGTCGCGAACGGGGTCTCGCGGGTGCCAAACAATAGCACCTCGCTGCAAAACCTTGCCAACGCGACTAGGATAGGCACTCTCGTGGATCAAATCTTGTCTAGAGGGATTGATCCGTCTTTGATAACTGTGCTGGTCTACTACACAGGTCAGCTGTCGCTAGTTACCCACAAGATCCAAGCGACAGGGGAGCCGAACACAAAAAACTGGGTGTATAGGACTGGCCAAATCTCTTCGGTTGAATCCTTTCAAGGCGATGAGAACGAATACGTTATCGTCGATCTAGTCGTCGCTCACCAAAAAGCGCCGATCAAACGCACTACGGCTGATGAAGAAGATAGCGAAGAGGACGATGGCTCCGAGGGTTACAGACGCTCCCCTAGGATTACCGCCCACGTCAAGAGCGCCAATCGCCTTTGCTGTGCACTCACCCGCGGCAAGAGCTGCGTTGTTGTTATCGGTCAACTGACCGCCCTCCTAGCCACGGTCAAGAGCAAACAGCCGAAAGCAAACGCCGCCATCAGCGCCATGGCGAAAGACTTCGTAGATCGCTGCCTAGTATGTCAAGATTTTGATACTTTAGATAATAGCCCGGCTGGCGAAGCGTCGCGGGTGGGCTGGGACGAAGCCAGGAAAGCGGCAGAGCTGAAGATCAAGAAGGCTGAGACTTCTAACTTCCTCAACGTGCAGCTCCGAAAACTTCAGCATGCCCGTTACGACGAGATATTCCAGGACAAAACTCCCAAGGTGTACCGGACCGATTCCCGGAGGACGACTCGCCCAAATATGTCCTGCGACACAGGGGCGGAATACTCAAGGAGACAGGAGGAGAAAGGGGGATGAACCGTTGTGTTTTCAGAGAGAGAAAAGCCACGCAGTCTATGAATCATTAGGTCAGAATCTAGATAATGCACTCGTAAACATCCTTGATGTACGGTCTCAGTCCTCTACACCATCTGTGAATGCAGGCAACAATCCCTATTTATTGTGCATCTAAGGCGAGATAAGCCACCCGGTGAATACTATGGAGCGATGAGTACGGTCTCAATCCTCTACACCACGTGTGAATGCAGGCAACAATCCCTATTTATTGTGCTTCTAAGGAGAGATAAGCAACGCAGTCTATGAATCAAAGCACTTGTAACCAGCCTGAATCTCCTACTCGCATGCCTTTAGTAGTTGAGCAAAGCCGAAGCACCAGGCTCGCTCGAGACGTAAAGAACATCATGGCTGTCCGTGAACCCGTTGAATTTGGTAGCGCTGCACTTGGTATAGGCACCCATTTCCTCAAAGTATAGCCAGTCACCCACGTCGAGCACCCCATGAAGGGTGCAAATCTCCGTGACTCGGTCGATTCCATCACAGGATGGACCCCAGAGCGAATACTCAGTGCTGCGAGTGGACCTATCACGCTTGCTCAAGATGCGAGGAGAGGCGATCTGATGGTCAAATATTAGGCTTGAAAAGTTGCCATAGACACCGTCGTTGAGGTAGAGCATATAATTGGTCTCCATTGTAGCGGGGTCCCGTAGATCGCGGCGAGCGATGATGTTGCAGGCCAAGGTAAATGCAGAGGCAACGTAGTAGCGACCAGGTTCGCCAATTATACGCACGCTGGATGGAAAGTTCTCATCGAGGGCTTTGCTCAGGACATTGGCCATGGACTCGAAAAGATCTCCAGAAAAGCCTCCGCCTACATCCAGTGTCTTGAGGCTATAGCCAATGTCCGCAGCTTGATCAAATACAATACGAGCGTCTCGAACAGCTCTGTCGAAAGATTGAGGATCCGAAGCTCCAGAACCGACATGGAAGCTGACACCCGTGACGTTCAATTCTAGATCCTTCGCCAAAGTCAGAAGATCTATAGTTGTGCCCAAGGAGGCCCCGAATTTGTCACTGAGACGGCACAAGCTAGTTGAGTCATCGGTCAAGATGCGCAGAAACAGCTCGGCATCTGGAAAGAACCTCTTGATCTTGTAGAGCTCGTCTGAGTTGTCAAATGTCATCTGCTTCACCCCCCGTTCAGCTGCAAAGCGAACATATGAATTGGTCTTGCATGGCTGAGCGTAGATAATCCTGGATGGATCAACGCCAAGATTAAGGACCTGTTCAATTTCTGACTTGGATGCACAGTCAAAACCGGTGCCCAACCCCGCGAGTAGACGAAGGACCTCCGGGTCCGGGTTGCACTTGACCGCTAACAGATGTCAGTGCGCTGTTGTGATTCGGGGAAGTTCATGAATGAGAACGCACCGTAGTGGGGCTTGACCCTCTTCAAATTCATCTTCCAGCGTAGGTGCTGCCGGTAAACTTCACCCATGTCGGCCACGAAGAAGGCATCTTCCTCCCCAGCAGCACACGTGTCTGTGTCAATGGCTTCAATCCGCCCCTTCAACACATCCTTCGTCAGGACTTTCCCATATTCTTTCCCATTATCATTGGTAGTACCGTTGACCCTCAATGATTTTTCATTGATGTCAATTGATGCATATTGTTGTGTAATTGTTGTTGTCGAAGGTGCCATTCGCATACAGGCTCTCAGAAGTGTTTGTTTAATCCGATTGAGAAAAGCCGCGTTAGGGAGGCTTGAAAATATCAGTCCCGAGACTGATACGGCTAATCCTCCTCGACTCTTCCCCGGGAAGAGGAAGAACCTCTAGGGACGTCCTATGCGGCAGCTGAGATTGCGATGATGACAATGGGATATTTGGAATACACTCCAGCAAGTAGATCTCAGGCTCTGAAATGACGTGCAGCAGGGGGCGGGAGGTCGTTGAGGACTAAAGAAAGAATCCAGGGTCAGCTTCCGGTTCAATGGAGCATTTCGATTCTCACGACAAGGGGTTGTGGCCTGAAATATACGTACTGTCTCGATGGGGGCGTGAGGCAGGATCTTGAAGGCTGAATTGTGTCAAGGCTGGAGAAGCCGTATTTATCAGTGCCTCTGAATGATCAGAGGTAGAAATGCTGGTTCGAGATTGAATGAGTCAGGCTGTGTGCATGAGCAGTCACTGTGGGAGTGTTGGAATAAACAAGGTATCGATGGCTGTGGAATAGTTTATGATGTTTCTGTGTCCAGCTGTTGGTGCGGGAATAAGTTTGCGGTGAGGCACTTTCAGTTTGAGTGGGCAGAAAGCGATGACACAACCGAGACAACTTCTGCTCGGCTAGCCTAGGCACACTCGAGGCTGTCTTGACTGCACCTTTCTTTTTTTTCTAAGAAAAAAGGGGGTGTGGCTGTTAAACTTTCAGCTTCCCCTCCTTCGCAAGCAGGGAAGACAAGTATGTAAAAGGTAAATACTACAGATACCAAAGGAGAGGGAATCTTGTGGTCTAGATATTTCATTCAATGGCAGTCTCCCATGATTCACCAGAATGAATTCTATCAGCTTTATCAACCCCTGAGCTGAAGCTGCTCGGCGTGAACCCCTGCTAATGAAGAAGCACGCGAAGAAGAATCTTTTTCCCTTCAACCGAATGGCCTATAGCAGATGTTGTACAGAACGGGGTCCCTCTTACTCCGAAGCCCAGAACTTAAGACGTGATTGTAGCAGACCACAAGGATACAGCTGCTACTCCAAACCCAAGCTGAGCTTTCCAGGGAGCATAAGCCACCTACGCCCTACTGGTGGTAGGAACTAACAATGGCTTGAGGGAGGATGTTGTAGTCCTGTCGCGAGAGTAAAAGAGCCGACGCTTCATCAAAGTCGCCGTGCACTTGTTCCAAAGTTGTCTTAGACACTTGATAAATGCGGTGCGGTTGGCTCTTTCGCATTTGTATGACCTTGTATCTCATCTCCAAGTCCTCAATGTCCCTTATGCTGAATTCCTTCGTCGCTCCAGGCATCCTGAACGTGCAAGTGTCTGATTAATGTTCTGGAGATCTTTCCTGGAGCTCCATTCCCTTGACGCGTTCCGCAATCTAATTGCGCCGAGCATCCTGCAAAGCTCTCTTCCTCAAGAAGAGGCCCATTAAATGTCCCCAAGCTTCTGCTTTTGCTCTTGCTCCACCAGACTCGACATCAACTTTGTTACCTGTGTTTGTTCGTGACATATTCTCCTTGGCCCTTCAGGATCCCACCTGGATACATAATGCTCACTTTCCTTCAACAGCTCGTGGGCCTCGTAGAACAAGATCACGGAACTTCCCAACAGCGCTTGCAGTCATGATGCAGGCCTTGAATTGCATTTATCCGGGCTATAGCTTCTGCATCCTCAACAAAATGCTCCTTCATGATATACTGTGATGGTGTAGCCGAAGCAAGCATTCTAAAGACATGCACCAACACGCACAATATGCGTACCGTCAACCATGTACTCTGCTACCCTGTTGATCACATGCTGCGTAGTTCTTTGTGCATCGATTAGACGAGCTATGTGCGACTGGGCAGCGCGAGAGGCTGGTTGTAGAGCAATTTAGGAAGCACGGAGGCCGAGGGAGAAGGTCACAATGCCGACCATGGCACCAGCGCCAATTGTGGACAGAGGAATCGCCACAGTTAAGGATTGTACGGGGGGTGAAGCCACTCAATCTAGAGTCGATTCATTGGAGCGCAAGAATAGATAGCCAGGAGTAGATAGCCAGGGAAGATGGAATGCCACGGTCGTGGGACAGACTTGGATTCATTGTACCGCTTGCTGGAGCTGTTGTTGCTGGTGTCGCGGAGGGCTCTCCAACCTCGGCCTAGTCTTTTTTGGCTTCTCATCCTTTCTGCGACCCACCATATGCCATCTTGACCTGCTTTGCAGTGTACAATTTCAAATTTTCACATTACCACACACCTTAGCTAGCTGCATGCATCACATACAGACCTTGAGAGGTGCAGTGTCTCTAATGCTTTCTCCTTCGAAGGGTCAATCGCCCTTGACCACCAGTCAACATCCTTTCGGAAGGCTTGCTACATTGAGACGCCAGGCTTCCACGAAAGTAACAGCATTAGGATACAAGCCAACAGCGCCCTCGTCGAAGAAGAGCCCTGCCGCTCCTCCTACGGGCTTCGCTGCAATTGGCAGCTACAATACGATTGCTCGAAGGTAAGAACCTACTGATCGTTGTCTTTCGGTTACTAATGGCTCCCAGGTGGACTGGAATTATGGTGGGTATTCCCTTTGTGGTTGTGACAAGCTTTATACTGTATCAACGAGGTATGAGCCTGGAGGCCTCCGTCCATATTTGCCTTGTGCTAATAAAGCCACAGTAGTCCTAGGACGAGAGCAGAAGCCTTTAACGAGTCCACCAGAGGGTCCTCTCACTACTAAACATGGCTGAATGGATCTTCGGATTTTTCTCTTTCTTGGACCTTCCTGCCGAAATACGCAACAAGTTTGTCGCCACGGCATACTAACGATTTATCTCACTAAGAGAGCGTCAAACCCCGCCTGCAACAGCGTGGGAAGGGATAGCGAAATGGTTATAGAAGATTGGTGCTGGCCTGAGGGGCATGAGGTAATCGTGCGGGTTATAACCATTAACTTGCAACAATGGTACCTCAATTGAAGCCATATCTTGTGGATATCTCGGTGTTGTTCGGTACCAGCCCTTGCGCTGTGTTTGCGTAAAGTTAGCATCAGGAGCAAACACCAATTATACTGGCTACGTGAGCAAGCGTCGGTCAGCCTGGGGCGCGATGTCCATGACGCTCGGAGTTTTCTGGATGTACGATCATCTACATCTGGGAAAATGAAGTCATAGTGCTGCCTCGATTTTGATCAAACATAGGCTGCTCAGCGGGTCTTAGACCAATTGAAGCGGACTTTCCACTCTGAACCCAACAAGGGTCAATTTGCATTCGTCGAGGTTCGTTGAATGGGTCTGCAATTATATTCGTTGGACATTGATAGAGGAGCACCTATTGTCGCATTGCCGTTCTATATAGGCTTGCTGCATCCTCAATCATGCTATTCTGACCTGGCCTGATGGGCTCTCACTCTTGTATCCGTTGCGCGATAGCTGCACAGGAGTCCTTCAACGTGTGAGGGTGGACACCTCAGTCTCTTCGTTGGCCTTTCTGCTTGCTATCGCGATCCGCCCTGACGGGAGGCCACGGAGACGCAGCATGACATCCATGGCGTCCTGTTCAGACGTGCGCATTCCTTGTATCCTCGAATATGACTTGTATAGACCCTGAGCTCAGGCTCACTCAAGCCGCAGCCCTCACGAACCCCCTCATAGCCTTGACCGCATCCCCATCATTTGCCTTCAACAATTCCGTAGCTTTCCCCTTGCTTAAATCCAACTCTTCAACCAACAACGTCACGTCGGCCTGATCCACCTTGATCTTTGCTCTCTTCTCAACTTCCTCCTTCTCCTTCGTCTTCTTCTCCCCAGCAGCGACGGTGCCAGACTTATCTGCTAATTCGAGCCTACTTATAGCCTTCCCAAGGGCTTCTTGGTCGATTTCTTTGTTTGGTTTCGCAGCGGCGTCGTCATCATCGCCACCTCGTCTTTCGAGGGAGGACATGGCGGCGGCCGCTTTGCGGTCTTCGGCGGAGGTGGGGAGAGGGGCAGGGTCTTCGCGGTCCATGCCTTCATGGACTCTGGAGGGTTGGGACTCTGCCATATTTGCGCTCAATTAGACGTGAGGAGTAGCAGAATACCAGCAGGTGTTGTTGGAGTGCTGGTGAGAATGTTGGGGGTCAAAAACTGCGGAGGACCGAATCAGGACTAGAGGGAAAATATTGAAGATTCGTCAAAATTCTGCTCTTTACACATTAACCAGTCCCCTTCACAATACATTTGCAAATTACCTTCAGAACATATGACTTTCCACAACTCTAACGTACCTTGGTCTGTACTAGCGTAGGACTTTTAGTTTCTGCAACTTATCTACCCCTTTAAGAAGTTGTTTGTGTGTGCATCTCGTCCAGGAATCGTATCTTAGAGTATCTCATCTAGTCTCTGTTTCTCATAAATCTATAATCATGTCAAAAAGATCTCTGGAAGAGCCAATCGAGCCTCCAAAGCTTAGTGAGAGCGGAAAAGCCGCAGCAGAAATCAGAGTCACTACAAAGCGGCAGAAGAACAGCAGCTCGGGATGGACGCCGTCCTCCTGGACCACTAAACCCATAAAGCAAGAAGTTGTCTACGATGACCTTGCTGCCGTCCAAAAAGCTCTTGCAAAGCTCGAGCGTCTACCTCCCATCGTTACACCTACGGAGATCGTCAAGCTTCGAAAGTCTCTACGAGATGTTGCTCTTGGCAAAGCGTTCCTACTGCAGGGTGGCGACTGTGCGGAATTGTTCGATTACTGTGAAGAGACCGCCATCGAATCGAAGATCAAACTTCTGCTGCAGATGAGTTTGGTCCTGATCTGGGGCGCCAACAAGCCTGTCGTGCGTATTGCGAGGATGGCGGGCCAGTACGCAAAGCCCAGATCAAGTCCCACAGAGATGAATGAGGGGAAAGAAATCTCTTCCTTCCGTGGAGACATCCTAAATGGATACGCCGTAGAAGATAGGACGCCAGATCCAGCACGCCTGGTATCTGCCTACCACCACTCTGCCGCAACGCTCAACTTCATAAGAGGGTCGCTAGCATCAGGGATCGCTGATCTACACTCCCCATTGGACTGGGAACTGGGGCACGTGAAAGATGAAAAGATTAGAGCTCAGTACACCAGGATTGTTGATAGTATCACCGAGAGCCTGCGATTCATGCGGACGGTGGGTGCAGACAGCAGTGCAAGTGGCCTAGAGACTGTCGATCTCTATACCAGCCACGAGGGTCTGCTATTAGAATACGAGCAGAGTCTAACAAGGAAATTGAAACACCCACCCTCTCATCCGTCTTTTGTACCAGCTCGAATACTATCAGATCAGCAAGTAAACGGCCACCAAGAGTCTGTCAGCGATGGCAGAGGCTGGTATAATACATCTGCCCACTTCCTCTGGATCGGGGATCGCACACGCCAACTCACCGGCGCACATGTCGAATACTTTCGCGGACTCGAGAATCCTATCGGTATCAAAGTCGGGCCTACCATGACCTCTCCAGAGCTCATCGCCCTCCTCGATGTGGTCAATCCATCAAAAGACGTTGGAAAGATCACCCTAATTACACGATACGGCGAGCACAAAATCGCTTCTCTACTCGCTGGCCATATTGAGGCCGTGAAGGGAAGTGGCCATGTAGTCGTGTGGCAATGCGATCCCATGCATGGAAACACGAAAAGTACGCCGTCTGGGGTGAAGACAAGGCAATTTTCGAGTATCTTGAGTGAGGTGAGCAGTGCGTTGAAGATCCACAGGGAGCAAGGCAGTTTCTTGGGAGGTGTGCACCTCGAATTGACCGGAGAGGCGGTGACGGAATGTGTTGGTGGGAGTGAAGGGTTGACGGAAGGGGATCTGGGTGTCAATTATACGACATACTGTGATCCTAGACTCAATGAGAAACAGGCACTCGAGTTGGCTTTCCTGGTTGCAGGACACTATCGGGACTAGGAAAAGGTCTTGATCAGAAATCTCATACCTCTTCTCAAATTCCCAGTGGGAGAAAACTCTCTTCATTACGCACATTTTGTGGCTCTCAACCCAAAATCAACGACTTCTGTCAAAAACCCCTTGGATAAAGAAGATTGAACACAGGAAAACGAATTCTCTACTGCTGAAATGATAATGATTGTATAGGAACTTTCCTGACGATTGTCGCCTTTTTCTGGCATCACAACTGAACTCGTTCTGAGTTTAAGACTGTACGCTAGATCAAAACCGGCTAGTAGCTGATGCTAGCGCCTGTGGTTGCTATCCGACCAACGCGGGGAAGACATCAACAAACAACAATTGCAAATATTAAGCCCGTCAAACATTCGTCTTCTTTCAGCACTCGACCATACCCCAACCATTGTTAAGCAACAGCTTTCTCACTGCCCAAATGCCAGCAACACAAGCCGTAAAGCGGAAGAAAACCGCGGACATGACAGACTCCCCTCCCAAACGTGTGACGCGCGCTCGCGCGAAGAATACCGACACCGACAATGTAGCATCGAAGCCCAAGTCGACAAAGATTACCACAGCTTCTGCCAAAGCCGCTGCCATGAAGAAGAAGCCAGGAATCCTTAATGAAGCAATTAGACGCAAGACTCGAGCTCACGACGAGGATGGTGAAGCGATTGAAGAAGCAGTGCTTGAACAAGAAGCGAAGGCCGAGCCCACGAAAGTAAAGGGACGAGCGAAGAAGGCTGTTTTGGATGAGAAGGAGGAAGACCAGATGCCAGATGCGCCCAAGACAAGAGCTCGTCCAACAAAGGCGCCTGCTGCTGAAGTCTCCAAGCCGGAGGCTTCCAAGACACGGGGCCGCCCCAAGAAAACGTTTGGAACTGCGTCAGCGGCCCCAGAGGCTCGAGAAGACACAGAGAAGCTAGAGCCAGTCATCAAGACCACTCGCGGACGTCCAGCCACCAATGCCATGAAAAAGCCATCAGTTGCCTCAGCCACGAGATTAACGGCACCTGCGCAGAAGAAGAGTGTCAAATTCCAACCAGAACCAGACAAGGAAAACGTTCCGATCAAGACTGAAGGATCGACGAAGTCTGCCTTGAAGCCGACAGGACTGAAAGCGAAGCCAGTCCGCAAGCCCGCGGCAGCACGAGCAATTACCCGTGGTAGAAAAGCTGCTGTACCAACTGCACAGAGTCAGGAGCTCGGACAAAAAGATATACTGCCATTGTCGCCAAAGAAGATCAATCAAGTTGCCAAGAGTGATCCAATGATTTCCGAGGATGAGCTTGCCGGTGAAAAGACACCTGTCAGAGCTCTTAGCAAGTCTCCCGTCAAACGACTTATGAGTCCAGTCAAAGATTTTGGCAGCGTCTCCAAGTTGAACTTTGACCAGGTTACCGCGCCATCATCACCTTCTAGGCCTACATCGTCGAGCATTCTTGGAAGCCCAGCTCGGCGGCCGCCTCCATCACCATTTAAGGACGCCCTCAAAAGTTCTCCCAAGAAAGTGCAACTTGGAGACAGTATAGCTCAGCCTGTGCTTCTACCTTCGCGTACTCCTATGAAAGTTTCATTGCTGCAAGACTCACCAAGAAGAGGACATCTTGGAGACAACATGACACAGCCAATACTTCTCCCTTCCAAGTCACCGTTTAAAATGTCATTGCTGCAACAGTCGCCAAAGAGAGTGAAAATTGAAGACGAAGCAACACAGCTGATAGTTCGTCCTTCCAAACCGCTGTTCAAAGCTTCGTTGCTGCAATCTCCGGTGCGCCGGCCAGCAACTTCAACTATGAAGTCAACAGGGCTTGGATCGCCAGTCAAGTCTGGTATGGAAGCACCGGTATCTCACGCCGCCATCGCCTTGGGAGAAAGCAGTTCCCCGAAGGCTCCGAACTTTTCACCCGAGAAGGTCATCAGCAGTCCTTTCCGAGCCGCCAGATCTCCGGAGCAGACTGCCAAGAATCACACTATTACGGACGAAGAATGTAAGGTAGACGCAAACGACGAAGACCGTCCAGCATTTCACGGCGAAAGCCCAACCATGGATATTGCCGCTGAAGTTGAGTCACCCTCGCGAAATCCAGTGCCCACCTTTGAGGAGCCAGTTTCTTTTGACGATACCATCATCATCGATCAATCTGAACCTATCACTAGCACCGATGACACTTTAGAGACCTCGAAGAACGCCGAGACTCCTACAGTATTCAAGGGTCCAGCATTCTCGCTTGCTTCCGCCGCATTGAGGAGAGTTTCGATCGAGTCTGGGTCTGAAGACGAGCTTGCATCTCCAGAGAAGGGATATGGAGTCACGCCGCTGCGTAGACATGGAGTCACCGTACAGGATTTTAGCACTCCCGCAGTCATTGACTCAGATATCTCTGAAGACCAACTATCCTTTTCCCCACTGGCGGATCAGTTAAGTTCCTGGGCTGCATCTAGCCCCAACAAACAAAACGCGACAAGTCGTTCTCGTCGGGCCCGCGGAATGTTCTCACTTGGAGATGCTGGTATGATTGTGGCTCCTGAGCAGATTATTGGTGACATTCGATCTCCCGCCAAGTCTTCGTTCTTTGAAGACGAGATGGTGATGCGTGATGGCGAAGTAGAAGTTGAAGATGCTTCAATTGCGGAGATGGACGTGGGCAACGAACAGGACCTTGCAGCTCTGCAGGCCAGCCAAGAGTCGCAAGCATCAGAAGAGTACGGAGACGAAAATGCTATGCCATCGGATGCTGAAATACTGCGGGCAGAGCAGGATCATACTTTGACTTGTACACCAGCGAAAGTGTTTACACCCGCCAAGAAGATCTCTCAACATCCTCGAGAGATTCACACGGTCTCAAAGGTGCCTTTACGCGCTTCAGCTGAGGATTCACCTCTCATAATGACTCGCCCACGAAGTCGATCCTTTGGAGGCCCCTTGTCTGTTGTCCATGACGCTCATCAGGACAGCACTAGGCAATCCGTGGTACCCGGAAATGCCGAAAACGAGAATGTGACCCTCGATCAACCAGCTACACCAGTGCTGGTAGCCACTATGGTTCCACAAACGCCTGGCAGTGCTATGAGGCTGGATGCCGAGACTCCAGGGCGAACTGTGCGGAAAGGAGTTGTTCCAGACGTTCTCAAGGGCGCCGTTGTCTTTGTTGATGTTCACACTTCTGAAGGCGCAGACGCCAGTGGGATCTTCGTCGACCTTTTGACCCAAATGGGTGCTCGCTGTGTCAAGCAATGGTCATGGAACCCTAGAGCAAGCACGGGCAGCTCTGTCAACAACAATACCCCACACGCATCTTCGCCAGATACCACCAAAGTTGGTATTACCCACCTTGTCTACAAGGATGGTGGGAAGCGGACCCTGGAAAAGGTTCGGAGCAGCAACGGAGTAGTCTTGTGCGTCGGAGTTGGCTGGGTCTTAGAGTAAGTCAAACGATTCATCAATAAATGACATCCTCTTGCTAATGTTCTTAGTTGCGAGCGTGAGGACAAATGGCTCGACGAAGCAGACTATGCCATCGACACATCTATGATTCCTCGCGGTGGCTCTCGCCGGCGCAAATCAATGGAACCACGAGCGCTTGCCAATATGAACGGCAATCTGATTCCTGCTAGCATTGAAACACCGGCTAGGGTCTCTCCGGAAACTGAGATGTCACCTACGCAAGAGTTTCTCACCTTCGATACTCCTGCTTCTCGCAGAGACACATTCATCATTGAACGGCAAACACCGCAAGAACAGGAGTCAACGGTACCACCGGCAACTCCCATTCCGGCCTCCGGGCAAGACGATATGCTCGAAGATGGCTCCGCATGGGGCTCGCCCACCACTCCATATTACCTATCCAAGGGCGCAGAGTTGGTGCAGCGCACGTGCCCACCAAAGCAGATGGGATTTCCGGTCAGTGGGGAAATTGACGATCAGCCCGACGAGACGGTGCGAAGGAGGCTGATGGAGGCAAGGAGGAAAAGTATGCAATGGGCATCGAGAATCAGAAGTCCGTTGGGAAGGACGGTCAGCTATGGGAAATGAGCATTTAGCGCATTTGGTGGTGGTGTTCTGCTTGCGAAAAAGGTAGTGTGTAGGGCTTGAAAGGGGGTACAGAAGGTCAGAATGTGACTGCAATGATATTGGAAGCAAGATGGATTTGTTGTACGCTTAGTCTGTCGCTACTGCGCAGTGTCCTTGAGTCGGTAAACTTGGAAGAAATGGATATTGGGAATCGCGCTCTCTGACATGGTGATACCAGGTGACGGGAAAGGACCTTTCCAGTCGCAATTTTTCTATGTAGACAAAGTAAACAATTAGGGAAGAATTTTGGCGACTCGGGGCCTTCGGGGGAGTGGTATGAAATCCCATTCATTGGGGTTTTCGTAGGACTAGCCCCCCCAGGATACTCGGTGTGTAGTAAACCAGGCATCAACCCATTTGGCCGCACCACTACCATTCTCTTTTTCCTTCCAGATGAGGGTCTATGAAGTAGGCTGGAAAGCCCGGTCTTTTGGGTCTAGGAGCGAGTTGCGGACAAGCTGTCGCTGTCCGCTTGTAGGACGTATAGGAGCACCTTCCTCGGGTTTCCAGTATCAGCATAAAGTAAGAGCAATCGATCCGGCCGGGTCAAAGGGGGAGAAGTTTTGGGTTGCAGTGGCTGGACCATGTGGCATGTCGAGAGGTCACCTATTGCCTAAATTGGCGTCTCTCTTCCCCGCATTGAACTTGCCTACTTAGCGTTGTTAGCCCGTCAACCACCAAGTGCTAGTACTTTACTAGTACATAGTACTAATAAGGCTAGCATATGGATGGATAGAAATTCCAGGTACCATATCCCATGGGCCATAACCGATTATTGCACTTGGATAGCTAAGCTGAGGTACACAATTCGGTGGAATAAATCACGTCCTTGAAATGTTATTTTATGTTTATATGTTTTTTGCCCCTTGTTCGTGCCTTAACTGGGTGACTACAGTGTCTGAGCGTAGATAGTTTTTGCTTTGCCTTTTCCCTTTCCTCTTTCGCTAACACAATTTGCTCTTGGCCTACTCCCAGTCACATTGTCCCTTTTCCTCCTTCCATGAAGTATGTGAGGCACGAAGCTCCTAAAAAGAGCAACAGTCCTCACAATAGTAACACGTTACTTTCTACCACATCCAACAACCTTCAGCGCCAACGGAAATCATAAATACACCTCGCACGGACAGCTACTCACCAAGGCCGCTGGATTCGCATAGAGTTTCGCCCCTCGTTTCGAACACTGGCCCTCCACCAGCCAGCTTCCTTACCCTCGTGCCCCCAGTGCGCCTTACCAACTTTGCAGTCAACCCACACCTTTCCCGCTTGAGGAAACATGGCTTGCAAAGAAGTCCGGAACGTGCTTCGTCCATCCCTTGTATACTTTCCTACCGCTCTATCCAAATCTCAGCCCCAGCCTCAACCTCTTCTCTCCCTCGTTCACCAAGGCCGACAAGCTCAAGCTTCACCAAACGAATCAGCCCCGCATTCGACCACGTCCGGAACAGCATGATCATGCCAGATCCGATTATGATCCTTGATCTGATAGCCAGCGCCAATGAAGCGCGCCGCAATGCCTTCGGTCGAAGCTGTTGCACGAATGGCAAGGGGTGCTGGCAAAGTACGTAGAAAGCCCACAAACCCAAATGATAGCTTAAAGTCAACGGCAACCTTACCAGCAATCTGGAAAAAGAACCAGCATGATGATCTATATCTATTGGGGAAACCTATCACTCTCCTCTACTTCTGTCGTTATCCTAATTAGGTCTTCGACGCCGCTCTCTATATCTGCTTGCAGTCGTTAGCCCCTCGGCTAAACTCTGTAAGCAAAAGCCTGCATTGAATCTCGAGATGAACAATAGCATCGAGCAGTCTGCCCTGTAGTGGGCGTGCCAAGTATTCAGGCCTGTCAGCACTGTGTATATAACCCTCTCCCTTTTCCCCTTTGATTCCCGAAGGTTCGTCTATGTCCAAGCCCATTTTCCTGTTACGATCCGTATTTCCACTCCAAGCTTTCGAAATCCATCCTTACTTCTTGGCACCATGACTTCACCAGCAGGTAGGAGGAAGCCTACAGGGCTCGGTGTCCGGCCCGGTCGTCTTGTCATCGTTGGGTCTGGTATCAAGAGCATGTCTCAGTTTACTCTTGAAGCTCTGTCACATATCGAGCAGGCGGACAAAGTCTTCTATTGTGTAGCAGATCCAGCGACTGACACTTTCATCGAGAAGCATGCCAAGGAAGCAGTTGATCTATACGATCTCTACGACGATGGAAAGCCCCGACATCAGACATACACGCAGATGGCTGAGAAGATGCTTCGAGAAGTTCGACAAGGCTTCTACGTTGTTGGTTGCTTCTACGGCCATCCTGGGGTCTTTGTAAATCCGTCCCATCGTGCGATAGCAATTGCTGCCAATGAAGGATTTTCCGCCGTAATGCTTCCTGGTGTATCGGCTGAAGACTGTCTCTTTGCTGATCTACTCGTCGACCCATCTCGACCCGGTTGTCAGACTTTGGAAGCAACTGATCTGCTACTACGCGAACGACCGGTAGCCACCCACTGTCATGTGGTTCTTTTCCAAGTCGGTGCAGTTGGGGATCTAGGTTTCAATTTCAAAGGATTCAAAAACACCAAATTTTCGGTTCTAGTCAAAAGACTCTTAGATATCTACGGGCCAGAGCATCCGGTGGTACACTACGTGGCTTCACAGCTTTCAACAGCCGCACCTCTCATACAGTACGTATTCTCGGAGTCCATGTTTCCTCCTTTGAACAAAATGTTGAGTCTTGAGACATGTCTTGGGAGCTTTCACTTTCTACACATGTTTCGAGGCTCGTAATACCCCCGTAAACAAGCAAGACTGACCCCGAAATCATAATCCAGACGCTACACCATCAAAGATCTCCAGCGTCAAGAAGTCGCAAAGCGGGTCACAGGCATTTCTACATTTTACTTCCCACCAAAGGACATGCTTACCTCTTCGCAAACAGCAGCTTCCTCTCTTGGGTTGGTGCTTCGCCAAGAGAAACTCCCTTACACCGGCCCTTTCGCTCCAGACCAGCCTTACGGGGAGCGTGAAGTGGCCGCTGTCAAGGCACTTGCTGTGCACAAGACTCCGAAAAATTACGTGAAATCACGTACTTCGCCAGCTCTTTACAACGCACTATACCAGTTGGCCACGAATCCAACCGTTGCAGCAAAGTTCAAGGCTGCTCCTGCGAAATTCCTCGCTACCCAGGATGGCCTGAAGAAGAACGAGGCACTCGCACTGAAAAGGTCTTCTCCTGGAGCTCTCCGCTTGGCCATGAAAGTGACAAGCTCTGATGTCGCCATGCAATTTGTTCAAGCTGAGCTTCGAGACCCGAAGCTTGCTCAAGCGTATGCTGCGATCCTCAAAGCCAACCAGGCTGACAAAGATGGGCAAGACAAAATCGCCGCTTGGCTGAAGAGCCAGGGATACGATACGACTCCCGATGCAGTATATCAAGCATTTTTGCAAGCGCTGAATCAAGACCTGTCTATTTACGACTCTCTCTACGCTACAACCCTGGATGGCGGGACAGGACCAATCCTTCTGATTCAAAAAGGCATTGCCTCTGTCAATGGACAGGTCATTGACCAACCTACATACACTGCAAGCACCCTCTCGTGGCAGGCTTCAGATAAGAACCCATCGACAGCAGTCCTTCATTTCTCCGTTCTGACTGCCCACGACGGCAAGCCGCTGCCTGCAGGATCATATGTTGGCCCACAATTCTATGGCAACTTTTATCTCAAAAGCAATAGCCCACCATCTGCCACGAACATCTTCGGGAAGGTAGGTGTAGCTCCTCAGCCCAAGCCAGGTCCTGTGCAACCAACGCCGATTTCGACTTGGTTCGCCACGTATCAAACCTTTATCAAAGGCTCAGATGGCAAATACGCAAAAGACGACACCCTGGTTATTGGCGGAGATGACACGAACGCTACTGTCACATACAAAGGCGCTGCTATTCAGAACTACACGTATTCGAATGAGACCATATCTTGGTCTTCGACTAATGGCAACCAATCCAGCGCCTCCATTGCCTTCTTTGTCAACTCGGACACTTCAAAAGGAGCAACAACAGGAAATCAATTCATTGGTAAATTTGCACCTGGGGGTGGTACAGCAACTTTGCCAACGAGCAACAATTTCTTTGGCCAAATTGGATCTTCTTCTTCTTCTTCGGACTCGCCGCAGCCGTCAGAGGCCATGGCGTGGTTCAAAATCATCGCCAACAACCTCGAAGTTGCGTTCGCAAGCATGTATCTCAGTGAAAAGGTCATCGCCGGGATCAAAGCAGCAATCAAGTTTTTCAAGACTCCGACGGCTGAGAACGCGGAAGCTTTGAAAGATGCAACGGCGGAAGCAGAGGAGAGCGGTGAGGCACAGGACGCTGTGGCCGAGGAGGCGGTCGAATCCAATCCTGGTGCTGAAGCCATGGAGCCTGGAGATATCCCTGCGCAAACTGAGGCTGCGGAAGCGGCAGAGGCGGCGGAGGCAGCAGAGGCAGCAGAGGCAGCAGAGGCAGCAGAGGCGGCGGAAGCAGCAGAAGCGGCGGAGGCGGCGGAAGCAGCAGAGGTTGCAGAAGCAGAGGTTGCAGCAGAAGCAGACGTGGTAGCGGAAGCAGACGTGGTTGCAGAGGCAGATGTTGTGGCCGAGGTAGAAGTGGTTGCCGAGATTATCATCTAGAGCCTTCTTCGCCGATCGTGTTCCCCCCCCCAATAGGTGAAAAGGTTGCTGTTGAAAGGGTAATAATCCCCGAAATCCCGATAAGAGAAGCAGCGATGCCCCCATGACATTCGTTATGTAACGCTCCTTCCGATGCGATTTGATCACACAAAAAAGGCAGTTGTTCTGGGTTCATGCTCCAAATCAACAAGGAAAAATAATAATAAACAAAGCCTCATGCTGCTGGCAAATTTGCCTTGACCATCTGCCTCTTATCCTTTCGATTCTGCACACACTGGTGGGTTACGACCAAAAAAAAAGAAATCAGCTTTTCTTTATTGTCACTGCCTCAGGGTAATTCGCCCTGGCTGTAGGACTCCAAGATATTTTTGTTAGAATTTTCGCTCTAGTGTCTGCTTAACATCCTCCTTACGTATCACTGTTGCTACATTCTTTTACATGCTCGCGGATGAACCTTCGCAGTCCTTCAATCCCTTCACTTTTCTTGAAATGATACTTCCTCTTCTCCAACTCCTCCAACCCAACAAATTGCTCTGGCAGCAGATCCCGGAATTGGAAATCCTTCTCATTTTCCAGTGCCTTTCCCACAGCCGTGGAGAACTTCGCCGGATGAGCCGTAGCCAACGCGACGTGGGTAGTTCCTGGCGGTGGAGCGCGCTCGATAGATCTCAAGGCTGCTGCGACGCCGATGGCCGAATGCGGGTCAAGGATGTATTTGCCATGATTGGTAGCGCCTGCGGTGCCTGTTGAGGCATCTTCTCTGGCAGCTGGTGTCTGTGCGGTGTATTGCTGCTTGATCATTGCAATCGTCTGCTTGTTAGAGACACGTTCGCTTTCAAAGTCCATCTTTGCGGCTTCCAAAACCTCAAGTTCAACCCCGAAGCCTCCGTTCGTCTTGAGCTCATGGAGCCAGCCTTTGACTCTTTTGCCTGCTTCTGCCCTCCTTTCTTCGACGGTCTTAAGACCTTCACCGTAGACTTGGAAGGCTAGGAACCATAGTAAGCGCTCAAAGTTGCTGCTTACGAGAATGTCCATTGCGGGGCTGAAGGTCTCTCGTACGCCGTCTTCGTGTGCTTTGACGCCATCCTGGACAAAGCCTCCATTCGCTTGGTGGCCATGGATGGGCTTCTTCTCGTAGTAGCCGGTTTTCCAAAATCTATCGAGGATGTCGTTCTCATTGGTCGCCACCACGAGTCGCTCTATGGGGAAGCCCATGCGTTTTGCGAAGTATCCCGCGAGGACATCACCAAAGTTTCCTGTGGGGACTACGAAGCGGACCTTCGAATCAGCGGTGATTCTCCCATCTTGGAAGAGTCGTCCGAGGGAAAATGCGTAGTACGATCTGTAAGCTTTCGGAATCAGCGGTCCTTCTGTCATAATGTAATCGACGCTTTAGATTGAGTAGGAATGAAAGGGAAATAGGCAGCTTTCCGTTTGCCGCATCGATTTTGGTAAGGAACATGGAAGTGTGCGTCAAAGCTTTGCGTACATCTGTGCCAAGATACGAGCGAAATTAATTGAATTCACCGCAGCAAGCTGATGGGTTCTTCTGATATCAGCGTCCCCGAACAATTCTTTGACGAAGTCTTGACAATCGTCAAAACTGCCATCAACGGCCACATTGTGTACGTTTTTATCCAAGCTGTTAGACATTTCTGCGTCAGCGTTTCTTCTTCGATGGGGTAACGGGATCTTGAGAGAGGGTTGAGGAGCAAGTTGAACGTTCTTGCGCTGGGAACTTCCCACGGCTCATATATCTCCAGCCTAGTAAAGAAAATTCTGGGAGCAGTTACACTGAAGTCATCTGCGCCTCCTGTACTGGGGAGACCTTTCCTTCGGGGAACATTATCATAATATCGACCTGCGCATTTTGGAGTCAGCACGATCCATGCAAGGCAAATTCTGTGCGATAAAATTTGCTGGAGAGCAGGATAAGACCTCTGCTTGTGCAATGCGTCTTGCGGCTCAAATCACGGTATCAATGTAGAAAGGGGTAGTCCCAAAACAAGCACTAACGTCCTTCTTGGATCGAAGACCATAAATTGCCGCAGATCCAGTGTCACCGCTCGTCGCGCCAACTACAGTCAAGTGGTCCCGCTCTGATTCAGTTTTATTGCCGTTCTTACGGAGGAGGAAGTACTCAAACAAATTGCCAAGCAATTGTAGAGCAACGTCCTTGAAAGCAAACGTAGGGCCGTGAAAGAGCTCAAGCAAATACAACTGCTTCTCCTGATCTAAGGTCACCAAGGGAGTGACATCAGGGGCACGAAACGTAGAATACGACTTGCTGACGATCTCTCTCAGATCTCTCGAAGGAATTTCGTTGGGGTCGATGTAGAGAGAGAAGATCTCGAAAGCCAGCTCTTCAAACTTCCTAACAGAAAGTCAGTCGAAGTAGCCAATTGCAGCGATTGAAATGTAGGAACGTACCAACCTGTCCATACCCCTTCCCAAATCGCGGGCATTGGCGGAACCTCTTGGGGTAGGAACAGGCCGCCTCAAGATCCGGATCAGCTGAGCAAGAAAGATGGTCATTCGTCAGGAGAGGACCAACCATCTGAAGCGAGACCAGTGATGACGACCTCTTCGAAAGAACGCTGTGAAAGGCATGAGCAAAGTAGGTGAGTCAGACGTTTGGGTGAAACATGCATTCTGGTCATGCGCACCGCCTCTGGATGAGAGATATCTTGTGGCCATTGAGGCAGAAATTAGAGAAGTTCTTATGATAGAGCCATATGCCAGGTATGGTCAATGGTCAGATCTCAACGACGACGATGCTACGAAAGTGGGCTCCCAGGAAAGGTCGATTTTTTTTAATATCCAGGCCTATTGGTCGCCTTGTAGGGCTGAGCTAATTCTCGAACTGCTGAGAATGTAAAGTACCTCGGTACAAGCGACGACACTTTGATATTCTTGATTTTCACTCTCTAACATGACTTGAGGTACTTTGATTTCGTCTTGGAAATTACATCAACTCAATGATAGAATCTTATGGCCACCTTTCGCTGCTTCACTCTCACTCGTTTGTTGGAATTAAGCAACATAGCCTCCACACGGTTCCGGTAGGAATACACGGATTATCCTTCTATTGATCCCTCTTTCCCTCTTTCCCTCTTTCCTCATCTCGGTCGACTTGATAAGCGTATAGTCATGAGGGAGTCAGTAGTCTATCGACGTACAGAAGCTGCTATCCAAGCATCTCTTCAGCGCCAAATATCCATCACGGGTCGAAGCGGGGCTCTCAGCCTCGTGGAAACGCTCTCATGTTCATACTTTCCTAACCAAGGTTAGCCTAGCAACCTCGCTGTTTAAGAAGGAGGTAAATGTGAGGCTGTGACATTCTTCCTAATAAATCTGATCCCCCTTCATTGCACGAATCATCCTTGTGACAAGACTGAGCCATTTCTCTTCTCTTCAGAACGTCTTCGCTTTCCCTATCCATCTGACCTTCACTCGTCGAGTTGCATTGACCCTCTAGCAAAGTCCCGACACTGTACTTGTTCCATTTGTAATGTCCTTCATACATGGATCAAGCTTTTTCAGTCCAAATGACGGCCGTACCCTATCTCCACCCACGGGCATATCTTTCAAAGACCCAGCCATCATCTCGACTCTCCCTTTCGACCCGTATGATGTCGGACGCGATAGAACGGAGGAAGTGCTTCAGCGTACAGTAAAAAGATGGGTGTGGTTTGACCAGGCTCTGAGAATCCATCCAACACTCGGGACTCTCAGCTACTTTCCCCTTGAAATCCGGCGCCGCATTTGGGATATTGTGCTCCATTGTGATGACACCTTGAGCTCTGATGGGCTCTGGGAATATGAACAATTGCATGGCGGTCCTTTAGCTTTATCCGCTTACTATTTCGGCTTTGGCAGACGCAAATTACATCTAGGCAGTGTCAATGGACTTCGATTGGTGTCTTCATCCTTTAGGGCTGAATATGAAGACATCTTCCTGTCTATGCGTACATTTCGCTTCAATCGTCCTGAGAGCTTGGATGCATTCGTCAATCAGCTGACGGTCTATCAATTGAGCCGGCTGAATTCCATTGCAATCGGATTGTCCGTTTGCCTGACCACCTCTATGGGAGTATGGTTGAGCTCCATGGCGCGTCTACCGTCTACCTTGCAATATATACACATTCGAATTTACCCCGCTCGCAACGGCTGGTTTGGAATGGCAAGAAGAGGCCAGAGCGTAGCTTATGATCGTGACGTTGACCAAGAGGACTTTGACGTTCTCGATGCCCTGGTCAAGCAGGCTGTTCGGAGTGCCCCCAATGCTCGAGTGACTATTTGCGGCGCAGCTAAAGAGTACCAGCTCTCTACACGATGCCAAGTTGCCACGGATGCCATCATAGCCAACAGTCGACAGCCACGGTCAACCGCTTGAACTATCCAGCTGCAGGATGCCAGCGGAAATAAATGTCCTCATGTTGGTCTCTTCCGGTTTTTGCATGATTGTGGATACCGTTTCGAAATTGGCGTCGACATAGCTGATGGGCCCTTGGTGCTTGACTTCCGGATGATAGACCGCGCCACTTCGCCGGGCCTGGAATGGAATGTTATTCATTGGTTTGCGGCTTATATGCAAGGAATGGCGAGGAGAGGGTATACGGGGCTGGGGAGCGTGACGTCCAGTCTTGAAAATGGCTGATTGATCGATGTGACGCTGAGGTTGGCGTGGAGCGTCAGTGTTCGTGGAGGTTGATAGGATAAGCATCCGTTGGAGATTGTATGGGTTCTCCCACCGAAATCAATCCAAAGTTCTGAACATTACATATATTATTCTACACCATTCCCCCGTAGGTCCTTCGTCCACAGCCCTCCAGTTTGTCCTATAAATTTCAGCATCTGGGTTTTGACCTTTGATGAGAGGTCTAGCATTGTAGGAGGATACCGAGTGCTTGTGTGGCCAGTTCCATGTCAACTTGCCCTCAATCGCGAGACCATGATGGTCAGAGACCCGTTTGAATGAGCACCGTTTATTTATGATATATGCATGCGTATGGAATGGAAACCAAATCACTCATGAGTGTGTACAGAAGGGAAAGGAGTCCCCCTGCTGCAATGGTATCTCGAACGCTAGCTCCTAGACCTCTCCAATACAATGCACACTGCATCCCAAGACGAGCATCAAAAATAAACGCCTCCCTCGCTATGCGGTAGAAGGGAGTGCCGTAGAGTAATAAATTCCTGTTCATGCATGGGTATCTTGCCGCGTAAAGCCCCCTTCCTGCATATAAATGCGCCAAATAAACCTCGCTATGCTCCGTCGTATTCCCCTTGCAAACGCCGAAAAGTTCAGTGCCGTGCCGCTCTCTTCCTCTTCTGTGATCGTCGAGAGGCCCCTGGTCGCGACCCTGGCGTTGGTGGATAGCCGAAGGTCTCGGCCTTTTTCTCCTCCTCAATGTTCCTTCCGCCAGGCGGTGCAGCTATAACGTTGCCGCGTCGAACAAAGGGTTCCTCTATCGGCCCGCTAGAAGGCAGTGGTGGAGGGATAGGTAACCCAGCAACAGGGAACCCAATAGGGGGAGGGCCCCATTGATGCATCTGAACAGGAGCCCCGTAATACCGATTGAAGCCTTTTGCAATCTCACGATCTCGCTTCTCTCTGATGGCACGGCTCTCAAGCTGTTTATAGAACCTCAGTCTGGCTTGGCTCTCTGCCTGTGGTATAATCGTGTTAACCACGGGCTTCGTGTTAGCCATTAGACGCTTCAGCTCCGCTGCTAGTCGCTGCCCCTCTGTCGATGCATAGAATTGCAATTTCATAGTTCCACCAGGGTAATCGCGCCAATCTTTGCAGAGCACGATTTCGTTGATGATCCTGTCGATTTCCATCTGGATCTTAGCGTCTGTTTGAGACGATGAGCTGCTGGCAGGAGAACCCATTCTTGCGTTCTTGCTTCGTTTTGGTATCTTGCCACCATTGCCCACGGTGAGTAACCAATCAATATTCTCTCTGGAGGTAAAATCTCCAAGGCGTTCACCAGTAAAGAGTCTATGATTCTCAGCTGGGGGAGCTACATTTTGACTGTCAATTTCTGCGGTGGTCATGTCATTGCCTGTCAAGTCATCGTCCATGCTTGTCTCATCCTCTACACTGTTGCTGTCCTGTTTGTTCGCATCATCGACATCTGTTTCGTCCAAGTCAACAACATTGCTCACCTCCCCCTTTTCGTTGCTGACGGTCTTTCCGCTAGGTTCGACTGTCTCCTCTTTCTTGTTATTGAGGCCTTGGTCGTCAATTTCCCTATTTGCTTTGCTTGCATACCCCTCTCCATTGCTGATGTCTTGGCCAGCAGCTCCATCATTCCCTTTGTTAGCTTCGGCCAAAGCTCCAATGATATCCTTTTGTGATGCATAAGCTTCCCTGTCGTCATGACATATCTCATGACCGTCATGATTGTTGGTTTGATTGTCAACGCTACTGACAAGACCAGATCCACTAGCTTGATTGGGAACCACAGGATTGGCGTATGGTGAGGCATAGTTTGCAGGAGGCTGATTCACAGGATTGGAGTAGGGGGAGGCATAGCTACCTGGATGTGGAGCCACAGGATTGCCATAAGGCGAAGCGTAATTGTGAGGATTCGCACCCACAGGAGGACCATACGCCATCCCATAGGTGGGATGATCAGGATACGGAGGACCATAAGTAGTTCCGTAGGTAATCATATGGCCGTGGCCAGTGGGATTCGGGATCATATTGCCGCTGGTATATGGTGCCATGTAGCCAGTGCCAGCCTCACCTTGTTGAATTTGAATTAAGACTGTCGTTGCAGCTTCAAGCGCCTGGATGACTTCTTGCGATCGCTTTCGTTTCTCTGGATGAGACTTGTCAGTAAACGGAGCAAGGTAGCAATAGTACCATCGACATACCAGGGTTTTTGTCATCTATTGCTTTATTCCTACTTGTGGCCTTGGATAAACCCTCGGCGTCAGATATAGACGTTCCTGCACGACTTGTGAGATCAGATGTTTCGGTAACAGTGGTAGCTCCAGAAGTATCCAAGCTAGTTGATGGGCGAGACTCATCAGCATTTGAGGCTTCCCACTGAGGAGCATCATCTTTACTGAAGAGAAAGTTGATGAAAGCCATGATTTCTGACGATGATGCAAGAATTTTCAAAGCAGAAAGAAATGGAGCATCATCTTTCCTTTCCTTGAGAGCCGCCTTCAAGACCGCAGCAGAGTTGCGGTTGGCCGTATCGTTCATTTCAACAAGGGTATTGAACAGAAGCTTCCCACAAGCAATCCACTCAATACCGTTAGTTGACATGTTTATCGTGGCTGAGGGTCCGAGGAGTTTTCGTTTGAGCTCGTCATTTAAGTCGTCTCTCAACTGCCGCTCTGTAGGTGCTACGTCTCTTGGCCGCAATGATTTCCCTAATCTAGAAACGGCTTTGCCGCTCAATTCTACAGTCGATAATGATATATTAGCCGCTATAATCACTTATGATCGGGTGCTGTAGGTCACCAGCACTTGAGAAGCAATATAAAAACAGGAGAGAGATACACTCTTACCATTGGCAGGCTCTTTACCCTTCATTTGTTGCAATCTCTTCTTTTCTTTGCCTCTTGTCATGCGAACACCTTCTACGTTGTCTAAAGCATCACTCATCTCCATATCCTGTCCATGTTGTGGGCCATGGTCTTTCCGCCTTGGCTCGGATACCGCTGATATGGGGCTCTTGTCTGAATATTTGCTGATTGATCGCGCGACCCAAATGGCTAGATCATGTAGATCGCTTGGTGTATCTTTCAAGTCAACATCACAGACGACAAGAGTCTGTCCGTGGTCCTCGGTAAAGCCGTTTGGGCGCAAATCTGCTTTGGCATGCAAAGAGGAGATGCGATCTGTTGGGATAGATTCAGAGCTTGTGATACTTATGGGTTTCTGGTTCTCCGATGTTGCTGATCTAACAGCAGATCTTCTGGTGCTCTTGCGACGTGAATCACACTCCTTTATCGATGTGTCTGGGGGCAACATGTCTTGAGCCGACGTCCTCCTTCTTTTGAGAGACCCTGGCGCTGGTGGTACAGGTTTGGGCTTGTCTTCGACATCAGGTGTACGTGATGGAGCGGCACGCTGTCCCACTGGTGTGCCAGAAGCCGACTCGTCTTCCCCAGGCTCTTGCGACGGTATTTCCAGCTTCTCTTCTTTTCGTGCTGTTCCAAGGTCCTTCTCTTTACCGTTAGTCATCCTCTCAGACATCACATCAACCCTTCTCACGTTAGGCTCCGATTCGTCCGCTGTGGTCCCATTCACCAGTCCACCAGTGGCGTTGGCATAGGACCTCCGAGTTCCATATGTCTTCGGTCGGGGCGCCATGGTTTGATGCTTTCAGCTTGTGATGGGTCGCATATCCTACTTATATCAAGGTAAGTATCAGTCAAACGTGTGTCTTTTAAGTTGTGTTGAGGATAAGCGGAACGTTCGTGGAATGAATTCAAGCTCACACTAACCGAGACTTAGGGCTTCTGCATATTGAGACTGATTTGTTTTGACCGTTGTATCAAGTCCAGAAGAGCTACTGAAGGGTCCTCTATGGGCAGGACTTGGACTCGAAGGGTTGGCGCATTCACAGAGGTATTGTGAGGGTGGGTTTTGAAAGGCGAAAGAGACGTCAAGACGACGGAGGGCTGTTAACAGAAGAAAGGGCCTCGCTTAGGGATTTTAGCTCCGCTTGTTCTACCCAAATATTTCCGCCTTTTATCGATCATTTTACAAGACTACTAGTAGCTCTACTTTGGTTCAACAACTTGATTTCTGAGGAGACCAGAGACTTTACACTATCACCAGCAAAGAGATAGCTCTAGACGGACTGTATATAGTATGCACTCCCTTTCAAAGGGAATAAACACTGTCTCGACTGTCATGGACAGAAGAGGTAGCCATGCGGAGCCCGAAGTTTACCCATTGGCTCAGTCTTGGCGATCGGAATTGACAGCTGTGTCCTTCCAACTCTGTTTTCTACATACAAAATCGCACTGGACATCATGCGACTATCAAGTCAACTATTCTCTTTTCTCCTCGTCATATGCGCTGCTTCTCTCGGTGTTGCAGCTACATGGGGTTTTGAAGATGCCACAGTCTCTGTCAACAAGAAAGGAGCTGGTGTAGGGGGAGGCTTCAAGGAAAAGTACGGATTCTCTTTTCCGCAAGCTCTATGGGACACTCACGCTGATCACGACACATAGGATCGTAGAAAACAAAGCTTTATCGAAGCCTATCGCATTAGGATCATCGGAGACCCTCAAGATCCTCCTTACCACAAAAGAGGACAACAACGCCAAAAGGCCGCATCAAGCATTCCTTCTCGTCAAAGATCCCCAGAGCAATCTAGATACATCCTTCGCATTTCAGGTGAAGGAAAATGGAAAGGGCAAGATCGAGCTTGTATGCCTCCCACTCGAGCATGCATCTGTCAACGATTGACAGGCTGCTACAGACCCAGAAGGACCTCCCGGCCCAACTACTATCTTCGACCGAACCTCTCGATGCATCTTTAGTCATAGCGTCATTCGGCTCCGCGAAACCCTACAACGTCAAAGCCTTCGATCTTGCTGTCGAAGTAGACTCTGGCTCTCCCTTACCCGCCTCAGAGAAACCATTGCGCTATGGAAAACTTCCACAGATCCACCACATATTCAAATCTGACCCCAACAGCCCACCAAAGATTATAACATTGATATTTACAGCAGCTGTGATAGCGGCTCTACCCATCCTGCTAGGCGCTGTAAGTAAAATCATTGCCAGGCCCATGTTTCTTCTAATGAAGTTTTGTGCAGTGGATCTCACTGGGCGCAAATCTCAATCATTTCTCCAAAGCTTTCAGCAGCTCTCCAATTCCACACGCCCTATTCTTCTGCTCGATCCTGGCTATTGAGGCGGTGTTCTTCATGTATTACACATCTTGGAACTTGTTCCAGACATTACCACCAGCTTTTGGCATAGGGTTGGTAACTTTTCTCAGCGGAAGCAGAGCGCTGCGCGAGGTACAAGGACGAAGGCTTGCCGGCCTGCGGTGAGATAGAACTGGCCAACTACCAAGAAAAAGTGTGTGGGGAGCTTCTGGCTCGATTTGTACACTACCGTATATCAGGCTTCACCGAAGGCATCCCATCGGTTTATTGAGCATTTGCTACCCGATCATGGCACTTACACATCGTTGACATCATGAATGTGCCGAGTCCTGCAAAGAAGATATTCGGGACGATGGATCTAGTGGTCAGGCATAATTTCCCAAACTTGTCACGGCGGCTTGCCTGCAGGCGCCACATTATCGAACATGTTTCCATTCAGCCGTGACACTATTCCTCTTTCGCAACAAAATGGACTTGCTCGTGGTGCATAAAAGGAATGCCTATCCCGGAAAACTTGAGAACCATACCCTCAGCACTCACACTAACCCTACCTCTTCCCCTCAGCCTGCATTTCCCTATGTGCCTTCCACTACACCATTTTAGAGTAAGCATTTCCATTTCAGGACGGATTCTTTAGTCTGAGGACATTTTTGAGGAGCAGAGACACGTCTCTTGCTCTTGAGCCATGTTTTCAGACTCGAATTAGGGTAGGAAGGAGGAAGAAATAACTCAGAAAGGGTGCTTACATGCCCCTCCGCTCTCCTCCACCCATTTCTAACATTATACGCACCCACAGCCGCGACCCCCAAACTAATCAAGTCCATCTTCCGAGCTTGCATCTTCTTTTTCTGCGCTTCTGCGCTGGTTATCTCCCCCTCCTCAAGCTCTTTCTGGCGAGTGTGGTGCGCCTTTGCGGATTGATAGATATTGTTTGCGGCGGCAATGGTGGCGACGCAGGCGAGACCTGTGTAAAGGATTTCTTTGGGCGGTGGTTTTGGCTGCGGTTTCTTGCCGCCGTTGTCGTCTGAAGAAGAAGAATCGCTGTCGTAGCGTCTGGAAGGGCGTCGAGGGCCTCGAGAGCGTGATCTTGGGGCTCTTATAGAGCGAGAGTGGTCGGGCGAGTTGGCGTTGTTGGGGCCAGCGCGGGCTACTAGGTCTTTGTTGTAATGTTTGCGGCTGCGGATGCGACGCGGGCTTGAGCCATCGGTGTCGGAGTCAGAGTCAGAGCTTGAATAGGAAGAATCACGGCTACGGCGACCTGCAAGAGTCAGTAGGGCATAGGCAGCAGCCCTGTGATCCAAGCATACCTTTGTCAGCGAGGACGATATCACGACGTTCTGTATTGGCAGGCCTATTTGAGTGACGGCGCTCTCTCGAAGATGGATCTCGACGCTGTCCCGTTGAATTATGGAGCTCTACAGTTTCGTGCTCGCGTGAGAAGCCAGGACCATGGGAGACTTGTTTCCGCACAACGGATATCTTTGCTGGCTCATCATCGTAGTGCCATGTCTGGATGTATCCTTTGCAATCTATTAGGTCAAGACCCATCGATTGGGCCGAACAGCTCACCATCACCCTGCCTGACACCCATTTTCATATGTCGAAAAGAGAGAAAGTCGGCAGGTGAATAGTAAACGCGACGGAAAAATCAATGCAATGCAGTCAACACAAGACGATCATGAAAGAGCGAAAATCGTCACGCAAAAGGTTTCTGACTAGAAATTCACATGAAAGGAGAGGGAACATAGGTAAGAGAGCATCCGGGACGAGGCTGAGCTGCCTCAGGTCTGTACCGCTTAACGTTTCATGTAAGGAATATAACGGTGAAACACCACTACGTGTGTGAGAATAAAAGCGCTTTCATCAAACTGGCGGGATTCATCCAACGCGATCCTTTAGTTCCTTCCCCGCGATGGAGGAGCTTGAAACAAGTCAACTGATCCTCCTGGACGTGTACTGCCTGGCTCGATTCGGTATTTTTTGCGCAGCGAAGTAGCCAAATGATTGGAACTTGATCTTAATATCCAACAGAACAGTAGTGGCCTACTGGACAAATTCGACAACAAAGTCATCGGAAGCGAAATGGGTACGCACATATCCGTACCTGATGCTGATTGATGGACGAAAGCCGCTCAAACTCAATGCCTGGAAGGAGCTGAAGGAATCGCGAGGGCGCCAAGCCTGCAGTTGCTGACCTCATGCCGCAACTCGAGAACGTGAGGAGCTCAAAGTTTTCTCCAAGCTATACTAATGTTCCTCATTCCAACTGTGTTTGATATTTAGCGCTATCCTCAATGGGCTCGTCCACTTCAAAAGCAGCAAAACTAGCTGCAGGCGCCGCCAGACGTCAATATCCCCAGCGAGTCCCACCTCCGCCATCATCTAACGCCCCCTCCGCACCGCTTCCTCCACCAGGCCAACCTACAGCTCCAGGTCCAACCGTACATCCTCAATCACAGGCCAGCAGCACTCGTGATGAGTGTAGGCTCCCATCTCTCTAATATTTACTGGAAGCTTTACTGACACCGTTAATCAGCCATCAACCTCGATGCCTCTGACCCTGACTTTGCACGATCCCTCCGTTCTCTCGGCCCAGTCCAGCCCAGCTCAACTCTCTCGAATTCATCAACCTTCAACCCCTTACCATCACCACCATCTCAAGGCTCTCAAAGCTCGCCAAACCAGTCACATCCACAAATATTCCCCGACCCCAGCAAGAATCCTGCCTTGATGGTGTTGAAGGCGCGAGACAGTCTGCAGCAGCAGGCCGAGGTTGAATTTGCGAAGACGGGGAGGGGAGATGGAGGCAAAAGCTTCCTGGATGTTTCTACGATACGGCAGCTACTTGTCCTGAGAGATGAAAGGGGCATGGGGGGAGAAGAGATTGAGAAGAAGCTGGGGCTAGCACAAGGTGTGGTGAGGAGGCTGGGATCGAGGGGTGTCGTT
This sequence comes from Alectoria sarmentosa, assembly GCA_009733775.1. Taxonomy (NCBI): domain Eukaryota; kingdom Fungi; phylum Ascomycota; class Lecanoromycetes; order Lecanorales; family Parmeliaceae; genus Alectoria; species Alectoria sarmentosa. Next base: position 118,996 of record WOGZ01000022.1, read on the forward strand.
GGGGACGTAAGGATTGGGAAAGTAGGCAAAGAAGACGCTGGGATATATGGTTGAGGCAGTTCCATATTCGCCATTGGTTCCGGGTGTCACGCCAAGGATCCCAGATTTTACCAACTTGCGTGCCCACCATCTATCCTCAAGTCGGAGCCTGTCATGTATGAGCTTGCTGGGCTGAGGAGAAACACGGCGGCGCCTCTAAAGTCTTCTGGTTTGCTCAGCTTGCCGAGCATGTTCTGCTCTGGCCAGTCAGTTCGCCTCTCCGGGTAGAGGCGGAAAAGTTCTTCGACCATGGCGGTGACGATGTATCCAGGAGAGATAGTGTTGACTCGAATGCCATACTGGCCCCACTCAGAGGCCAAGTTCTTGGCTAATTGGAGCACACCGGCTTTTGAGGCGTTGTAGGCTGGGCAGATGAGACCCTGGAGAAGTCAGCCTGGAGCATGAGTGCGAAATCTCCAGGAGGAACAGCATACTCGGTTGGCAATGTGCGCACTCATGGATGCAATCATGGCGATACTACCTCCGTTGCCAAATTTTATCATCTGCTTTGCTACTGCTTGCGCTGTCATGAAGACGCCGGTGATGTTGATCTCAAACATCATGTTTGCATCCTTGGCTGTGTAGTCCAGAGCTGTTGTCTCTTGCTGAATGCCTGCTGCCGCAATCAACCCATCCATCCGTCCATGCTTATCGCCAATACTCGTAACGACTCTATTCAAGCCATCGACATCTCGGACATCAATTTGCCGGTAATAGAAGGTTGTTCCCAAGTCCTCTGCTGCTCTCTTCTGCACGCGGTAGAAGTCTGGGGAAGGTTCTGGGAGCCGATCGAGGGCATAGACTGTAGCACCAGCTTCGAGCAATGCTTCTGCTTGGGTCAAGCCTAGTCCACGAGCTGCCCCCGATACTAGAACGACTTTGTCTGTGAGGTTGAACTCGGGGAGTCGTTTGGTCGTCCCAAGGAAGCTTGCTGAGGCCGCGTCTTTTTGGATAATCTCAGTCTCTTGGGGCGGAGGGTCTGGAGGTTCGCGGCCGGGCGCTCTGGGCTCATTGCCACGTGGTGGGTCTTCTAATGTGGAGGACATTCTAAGTGCATGGCTTATTGACAAAGGTCGTGATATTGTAGGAACTTGTACTTTGACATATCTAAAAGCCCCTGGTAGTCGGCGCGCAGTCATAGAAATCTTTCTGCCAAAGAATCCTGAGGTTCGCAACATGATGTCGCCGTAGCAGATTTTTATTAATGGGATTGCTGAAGACAATGTGCTACAGTCTGGGGCGATTGACCAGAAGAAGCCAATAGAGCTTTACAGCACCTAGGAAAAGGAAGCACAAAGAAACCAGCAGGGTAAATATTTGTGATTGAAAGCGAAGTGAAATAAGATACACAAACGAAGAAGACCATCTGAAGTGCGTAAGTACTTTATTTTGTGAAGAAGACGTTAGGCCAGCGGGGTTAGAGGCGGCATGAATGTGAGACGAAAAGGACGGAATCCCATACTTTGACAATAGCGGGTTCAAATGCGACTCTGTGACAGATGGGCCGAATGCTTCAATTTGACAATCAAAGACGTTTTTATTAATGCAATGAAATCCAACGAGAGTTCGGGTACTCCGGCATTGTCCCGGTATACCTGCCATTTCTGTTGGGTCGCGGGGCTCTTATCGCCATATCGGAATGGACAGACAAGAAGGTAGGTAGATACTACTGTAGTAGCTGCAGCTCGAGCAAACAAATTTGGCTATTTGCCCGTAGATATCGCTGCACAATGGACTTCTATCCTTCCCATTACACTGTCAGGTCCTTTCACTCCTCGACGAAGTGCAAGACTCGACTGCCACCATGAGCAAGCCAACATGGCAAGAGATTGCAGAGGTAGCGCAAAATCACCGAGATGATAGCATTCGACGTGTCGATCCACCAATTCCTCAGGTTCCGGATCGTGAAAGGCTACCTCTTGACCGGACAGACATTCCAAAGTACCTACTTACCACTGAAGAGGTGATAATTACACAGACTGCTCCAGAAGGTCTCGTTGCCTCTCTCGCTTCAGGAAAGTACACGAGCACTACAGTGGCGACGGCATTCCTACGTCGCGCCGGACTTGCCCAAGCTCTTACTAATTGTATCACTGAGCTCCTCCCAGAGAGGGCGATAGCCCGAGCCAATTTCCTCGACGAATACCACTCTAAGCATGGAAAGCCCATTGGCCCTTTACATGGTCTGCCAATCAGTGTCAAAGAGCATATTGGAATGAAGGGTCTGGGACTGAACGCAGGATTCGTTAGCTGGTGGGATCATAAAGGGGAGGATGATGCTCTTGTCTTGAAGATATTATGGAACGCCGGCTGTGTGTTCTACGCTAGAACGAACCAGCCTCAGACCTTGATGCACCTCGAGACGTCCAACAACCTCTACGGAGTGACTGTGAATCCTTTCAATGGTCAGCTGACTTCTGGTGGTAGTTCAGGGGGTGAAGGAGCCTTGATAGCATTGCGAGGGAGTTGTCTAGGTCTCGGGACTGACATTGGAGGAAGCATTAGAAGTCCTGCAGCGAATTGTGGATTATACGGGTTACGACCATCAAGCTATAGAATACCAGTGAGCGGCTGGTCAGCAACAATGCTAAGCCAAGAACAGATTATTGCGGTCCTTGGACCTCTGAGTACTTCACTTGAAGGAGTGAAGCTGTTCATGAAGACTGTCATCAATGGGAAACCCTGGCTGAACGAGCCATCGTTGGTCCCAATCCCTTGGAGAGACCAAGAAAGCTACCTCGAAAAACCTTCTGGGAAGAAGCTCAAGATTGGTGTCATATGGCACGACGGCGTTGTGAAGCCGCATCCACCCATCATGCGAGCATTGCAAGAAGTAGTGGAGAAACTCAAAGCAGTGCAAGGGATTGAGGTTGTTGATTGGAAGCCATACAAGCATGACGAAGCTTGGAGCATTATTTCTAGTCTGTATTTCTGCGATGGAGGTCAGGAAGAAACTGCTGCCATCGAAGCGTCAGGCGAGCCATGGCGACCATTGTCCAACTTCATCCTGAAGGACAACCAATCGGTGAAGAAGCTCACCGTCGAGGAGATTTGGCACTGGACTATGAAGAGAGAAGGTTACAGGACCGAGTACGCCAAAGTATGGAACGACACCGCGACCGAAAGCGGCGAGACCGGTGAGCTCGAAGGCATGGTCGATGTAATTTTGTGCCCTGTGGGCCCGGGGGCGGCTCCTCCTCTTGACTGTGCAAGATATTGGGGCTATACGACCCAGTGGAACTTGCTCGACTACCCAGCGCTCGTCTTTCCAGTGACAAAGGTGGACCCGACAGTGGACGTGGTAGACCAAGATTACAAACCAATTAACAAGAAGGACGAGTACAATGACCAGCTGTGGAAGTCTGGGCCCGAGAAGTACAAAGGTGCTCCAGTATCATTGCAACTAGTCGGACGAAGATACGAAGATGAGAAGGTACGATATGGAAGCTTCTTCAACGTACGGGTAGCAAGTTGCTAATGTTGTTAGGTGATCGAGGCTATGGACTTTATCAAGGAAAGTATTGGTCTTCCGTTTGCTGATTTCGTGTGACGGACCAGTCATGTCTCCAATAGGAAGTCATGGTTTGGGGGGTCGCACGACGAATTGTACAGAACTTGTTTTCCTGTACTCTATAATTGATATAGCTGAATTGATGTTTGAAGCACCGTTCATTTGATCCTTGGTGGTAATTGGACCCTGAGACAAATTTCGATTACCTCATGCACTTTTTTGATGATGTCACCAATGGGATTTTCACAAAAGGCATTCACCATCGAATGCTTCACAGCAGCACCTTAACCGCCATCAGTCACGCCTGTAAATCAGTATTACCACCGTTGTCAAAAACCCTTCTCCTATTCAGATATAATAGTTCAAATAAACATGCCTCGAGCAATGGCACCACCGCCATCAGGCGAGTTTTCAGTCCGCTTGACACAGAGTTTCAGTTCGCTTCACCTCGGCCATTGTTAGGTGTATTCGATCCCCGATATTGACATGAACGTACAGGCAAGTCACCAACCAAGAAAATCGAGATCATCGGAGAACCCAATCGTTCAGCAAATATCAGGGTCACAGACCACACCGGAAAGGAGAACCAAAATATCCAAGTGAAGACGGGTGATATCTCACAGTACGTATAATCAATTCGAGCATCCAACGGAGATCCTGTTTCTACTCTGCTTTTTCGATTTTAAACAACAGACGAGCTTTCACTGCGTTTGGCCCGGTAATGCCTACTTAGCATCCGGGCCAAGATCCCGGAAGGGGCAGCCATGTCATCCCAATAACCGTTCGGATGCAGGGCACAATCACGCAATCCATATATTCGCTAACATCTAGTCAGCGAGGACGTCAATGAGCTCCTCGCAGTAGTCCGCCCCTTAGAAGGCTTGCCTACTAATCCCGACGAGGACGTCTACGGCTTCGACACGCGTATCATCTTGTCGACATTCGAGGTCCAGTGGGATAACGGAGAGGAAGTTGAGGGCGCCGAGGCTCCTACAAACCCGACCGAGGAAAACAAACAGACGTTCAAGGATGTGATGGATAGCATTACGGCGTTGGCGAGAATGAAGGCCAAGAAGAATGCTTAGATTTGGCGATTGTGAGCGTGTTGCTGAAGGGCAGTACGCTCGCTGGAGCAGATAAGAGGGGTAGTCCTCTCAGACAGCTAACATGATGATGGTCAATAGCGATTGATGTGAGCATTTTCTCGATGTGTCCTATGTGTTCCTACTTCTGGCTGAGGCTGGTGTACGCCCTTGGACCCGTTGGGTTGCGCTAAGAGACATTGAGTCCATTTGAGTCCATTTGAGTCGAGATGACTCAGGTGCATTCGTTCGTATATGAGATGCTCGGAGGATTATAAGCTGATAAAACAACTGCATCCAACCCGGTTGAGATCCTGTCACACGTTCCTCTCCTCTCCTCTCATCTCATCATTCTGATCCTCGATAGTTGACTGTCTAGTTGTCTCTCAATCGGAAGCCGTAGTGCAATGGCTACTAAAGACGGAAGATCTGGCTGGGTCTCAGGGTGGCGCAACCTTTTATCTGCACTACAATTTTCCGATGTCAGCGTCAAAAGCTTGCTCCCTGTCCGGAATCCCATCAAATGCATAAGCAAGCGCCGGCAAACAAATCTCGCACTGGCCCCTTCCCAAGTCGAACTCCTTCCGGCGGAGCTCATTCCGGGTATAACGCAATATCTGTCGCTAAGCAGTGTACTGTCCTTGAGTTGTACATGTAGGAGACTCCGTCAAAAAACTGAGGTCAAGGTGAAGGACCTTGACCACTTGATTGACATGAAAAGCTTTCTGAAAGACCCCAGAGAGTCAGATGACGAAAGAAGGGCAATATCAGAGAGGCTAGCTTTCCTCTACATGCTGGAACGAGATGGGAAGTTGTCTGGGTCAAAAACCGTGTGCAGTGGATGCAAGACCACTCACAACGTCTCTCTCTTCTCTTCCAAAGCTCTTCAACAAAAGGCCTCACCAGCGCCTCTGTATGGGTCGTGAGGGGAGAATATGGATATATCCTCACAGAGTTTGGGATCACGCGCAACTCCGGAAGGTCGAGAAGCAGAGCTGGGAAACGGCATTTGTGGCACAGTGTGCATGTCCAAATCGTGAAGTCTTGATCGCTCATCCAGTAACACCACGGTCTACACCGACGGAAGAACCCTTGCTGATCATCCTCTACCCTGTCCTTGATATACCTCAAGGGTACACGTTTCACACAGCTTCGATAAAGAAGGCCCTGAGAGCACTGGGCGTGAGCATTTGTCCTCATCTGAAATTCGGGGATCCCAATATCCTTGATGCCTTTCACCAAGACTGTCCTCGACTGAAACTCCCCTGGTCCCAAGAGAGGTGTTCTCAATGTACTTCTCGCGGACTACGAAGCGCGGATGAGATCGAAGTCAGCTGTGACTCATGTAAGATTCGGATTGCTTTCTACCCATTGAAGTCGGATCATAACACCACTACTCTTGAGGCGCGAGTGTCCCGAAGCATTGCCAAATCTATAGAAAGTGTTATGGATCCTGCTTGGAGGGCATCCCTATACATGCCGTCAGATTTCGAACGATTGCGAAAAGAGTGGCAAGCGAGCTCGATGAGCAGATCTCCCCACGACGGGAGACAAGTTGGAAAAAGATTGGGACAACCCACCGTCATATAGTATGGAGGCTTCGTAACAAGATACGTTGAGTGCTAGGGACCCAAGGCTCAGCAGAAGACGGTCTTGATTGCGTCAGGACACTTTGCAATCACTCTTCGTGTACTGAGACTCTTGGATTTGCACTACGGCATTGTTTTTCAGGAAGCGAAATGGTTGCGACTTCGAGCTCGAAAAAAGAGAGCATAGAAGAGGTCTTTCTGCATGGTCCCATGTCTGAGGAAGAATTGACACGCGTGCAATCTGATCCATTAGATATCTCTGGTGTTCTGGCAAATGTTGTGGGTACTTTAATGGCAAAGAACCTTGAACCCAACTAGATTTCCTCTCTTGCTGTGATACCCTCTACCAGACACAGCATGATGGAATATGAGCATAGCACCATAGTAAAAGAAACCCTCCCGTAGCTGTGGACTTAAGATGTGCCAAAGTATCTGCCCGGGAAGCCGCCGAGCCTCAAGCGCACCGCCTCGGAAATGGCGTCGGCCGAGGGTGACACATTTTGCTCCAGAACTTGGCAACAAGGCGCAGTCACATTCTGGTAATAGTACCTTGTACCTTCATCGTCGTCACAGGTTCGGTGCTGGCACTGGGCAGGGTAGCTCAGTCTTTCCTGAAACAATTAATGCGCTTATCATCATTCATACCGAAGCAACTCTCCTCTTTCTCTAAACATTTGTATTAATGCGTGGAGCCTGATCAGGCTTCAATCTTGCCCCCTCCAACCTCCACAACCAAACAAACGCTCGTTTCTCTCAATAAGTTGTGAACATTTTCGCTATCCTCGCTATCGGGAACAAAAGATACGGAAATGGGTGCTACATCACGCGCCTTTGCGCTCTTTTTCGCATTAGCTGCATCTTTCCATGGTAAACATTCCAGAAGACAGAGAGGAAGATGGTGCTAAATTTTAATCCAGCATCCTTTTCCTTTGCTTCGCCAAAGGTCGGGTCGACTATCGCTGCTGCAGAATTGGAAACCCGAGCCTTCCCCAATGCTCCCGATGGCTACACCCCTCAGAATACCACCTGTCCTTCGACACGACCCACGGTCCGAAGCGCATCTGCTCTATCAGATAACGAAACGTCTTGGCTGGAGATGAGAAGGAACAACACAATAGCTCCAATGCAGGACTTACTAGGAAGACTGAACATTTCTGGCTTTGATGCCGAGGCATACATCACCAAAAATGCCAAGAACGCCTCGGCCCTGCCCAACATCGCTATCGCAGTCAGCGGAGGTGGATACAGAGCTTGTCTGAATGGTGGAGGTGCCGTCCAGGCCTTCGACAGTCGCGAGATCAATTCAACGGCTGCTGGACATCTTGGAGGATTGTTGCAATCTGCGACGTATCTGGCTGGTCTATCAGGAGGTGGATGGCTCGTCGGCAGCATTTTCGTCAACAACTTCACGACAATCACTGCCCTTCTCGACAACAACGCTAGCTCCGTCTGGGACTTTGGTAATTCAATCATCGAGGGCCCTGCTACCGGCAGCATTCAGGTCCTTGACTCTGCTGAGTATTACACTGGTATCGAGCATGAAGTAAGCGCCAAAGGGGACGCTGGGTTCAACACCTCGGTGACAGATTATTGGGGGCGCGCCTTATCTTTTCAACTTGTTAATGCGAGTGACGGCGGCGCAAGCTACACCTGGTCGTCCATTCAATTGCAGGAAAGCTTTGCAAATGCCGATTCTCCCATGCCCATCTTGGTTTCGGACGGTCGTGCTCCGGGAGAGACCTTGATCCCAGGAAACACGACGATCTACGAGTTCAATCCTTTCGAGTTTGGAACCTGGGATCCTACTACCTATGGCTTTGTACCTCTGGAGTTTCTCGGATCTAATTTCTCAGGTGGTGTTTTGGCGGACAGTGAAAAATGTGTCCGTGGTTTTGACAATGTCGGTTATGTGATGGGAACATCGTCCTCACTCTTCAACCAGTTGATCCTGGACGTGAACGAAACGTCAATACCGCAACTTGCCAAAAGCTTCGTAAGCGACATCTTGAGCCGTTTCAGCGGGGCTGACAACGACATTGCACAATTTCAGCCAAATCCATTCTACGGCTACCACAAAGACACCTCTATAGTTTATCAGGAGCCAGCCCTCAGTCTCGTTGATGGGGGCGAAGACCTCGAGAACATCCCTCTCCACCCACTCATCCAGCCATTCCGCCATTTGGACGTTATTTTCGCAGTGGATTCATCAGCTGACACGAACAATTGGCCGAATGGCACCTCCCTTGTCGCAACCTACCAGCGCAGTTTGAACGGTACTTCTGCTGATGGTGGAAACCTTGCAAATGGCACATCGTTCCCTGCAATTCCCGACCAAAACACTTTTGTCAACCTGGGCCTGAACACGCGACCCACATTCTTCGGTTGCAATTCCTCCAACACCTCGACTCCCACGCCCTTGGTCGTCTACATACCGAATTTCCCATACACCTATCAGAGCAACGTCTCGACCTTCGACCTGAGCTACAATACCAGCCAGCGCAATCTCATCGTGGAAAATGGCTACAACGTAGCTACTATGGGTAACGGCACAGCGAACTCCACGTGGCCAGTGTGTGTAGGATGCGCAATCTTGCAAAGGAGCTTGGAAAGAACACAAACTACGCTGCCACAAGCTTGCACACAGTGTTTTGCAGACTTCTGTTGGGATGGCACAGTCAACAGTACGAATCCGGCAAATTACGAGCCTACCTACAAAATCAATAATCCAGGGAAGAAGAGCGCCGCAATACGAGAAGTTGCATCCTACAGCATTGCCGCTATTGTCGCAACGGCGGTATTGGCCATGGTCTGGTAATCAGGCCAACCTGTACGAATAGTATGCATGAGAGAGTTGAGATGAGACTGGCAGTTGCGGCAACTGGCACGCGGAAATGGCTGCGATGACGATTTGATTAATGCTTGCACAGATAGAGACGTTCCATAGGTACCTGGGTACCAGCTTGCGTGAACATTTTGGTATTTGGTATTTTGGTATTTTGTAAACAGGCATGCCGAACATAGTGCAAGGCGCGCGTCCCTGGCATCGCGTTGACACGTGACTCGATCTCGGTGTGAGCTGGCGTTAGCTCACACGCAGCAATAATGTTGTGCATACTCACACCGATTTAACGTTTATCTCGACGTCCATATGCTTCGGTGTGACAGGGGCAGGGTCCTCGGGTGATTCCCAAGAACCAGACACCGCCTGCCCAGTTTTCCAGCAGTTTCCAGGTTGTTTCACCACCACCCCCCCCACGCATCGCCACTTCGGAGAATAAACATCCCACGCGAAATCTCCATCTTACGTACCTTCCTTTTAGTCCCTACGCACTTGATTCTCGCCACGGATAAGTCTGAGACAGGATCCTCCCATGGTTAGTGCACCTTTGGGCATCAGATGACAGGTTGAGGATGGCCCGGATAGGTACTATAATGGTTGTAGGATTCGAGGCTTTTTCACAGCTGCTTGCCCAAAGTAGATCCGTCAAGCGAAAGGTTGATGGGGCTTGAGGTTTTATGGGCCAATCATCGATGGCTGATGTAACATGTGTACAAATGTTGACATTCCCCAATGATGAAAAAAAGAGTAATGACTGCAATGTCGCAAATCTCGCTTAGACGTAAAGCTGCGTGACATCGTCTCTCGGAACCAACTGGAGCTTACCGTGTGGGATCGCAGGGAGGCTGCGAGCCGCAGCTCCATCTCGCAAGCAAGTTTCACTGTCGGCGAAGAAGACGGTGAAGAAAAAGAAGAAGGGTGAAGAAGGAATCACATCTGACCCACCGGCGCACGACCCTTTTTTTCCGGCTTTTCGGTAACCAAGCAAAATCCAAATCACACGGTGAAATCGTGATCCGGAACCCAAAGTACTCTCTACCCACCACCCCCACGACTGCAACCCCCACGCGCCCAAAAAAAACCCACCCAGGTGCTCTGCTCCCAGGTCCGCTCCATCCCCGAAAGGCCTGCCCCGGCCCCCGAAGCCGAAGGAGGGGGGAAGGCAGTGGGAGAAGGGGTCCAGTCGCCATCTCGCCCCCACCCGAACCGCCCAGCAGAATCCTGGGAGGCTGGAACATGGATATGTAGATACATGGTACCGATTCCTAATACAATTTGACCTCGCATGTAACTCCGTACCCACTGATTTACGCCCCCCCGCATGGGCCCCCCCAAAAAATGCCTAATGCTGCATGGGCCGGCAAGCCCCACCCCCATGCAGCCTGCAGACGCATGTGCCAGATTGCGCCATGCGTGCAGCATGCAGCATGCAGCAAAAAGGGCAAATCCCAACCGGCAGTGCAGGCAGACCCGCCGCCCTGCATATGTGCTTTTGGCGCTTGGGTGTCGAGGGAAAGAAGAAAAATGATTGGGGAACGGATTTTCATTGATTCGGCTGGGCCGATGGAGGGCTGCGGTTGCAATTGTCTGGACGGACCTGACTCGCATGAAGATGTGTAGATGCTGCAGGCAGCAATTGCAGTTGCAGTCGCAGTCGTAGTCGGGTGGGTGTGCTGCTGCATGACACGGACCTTTGTTTCTCATCTCGCCGGGTCTCGATCATCGATCGAATTAAATCCCGACCCAGTGTGGTGGGACCTCGCTCATGCGGCAAAAGTGAAGGATGGAAGAAAGATGGGAGAAGAAGAAAAGGATGGAAAAAAAAGGTGCTAGTATCATTATTTTTTATTTTTTCCTTCACACTCTCGCCCATCATCGCTAAAGAATAACCCTCATCGCTTCTATCGAGTCGGTGAGCGGAGAAAGCTGCGTGGGCAACGACATGATAATGAATAATAATAACAACAGTAGTAGTAGTAGTAGTGGTAGTAGTAATAATAATAATACTAATAATACATTACTACAACAGTAATTCTAAGACTAATACTCATACTTGTAATCATACTAATACTGATACTAATACTTATAATGATAACAATGATCATGATAATAATGATAGTGGTGATAACAATAATGACCGCTTGATACTGGCAATGTTATGGCGTGTATGATGAGTTGGCACCTATTTTCAAGCCGTCACAGTAAAATCGATCTGAGCAATGACAAGGCATCGCTATTAATAAACGCATTGGTGGATTGACAAGTCATTTGCAGTTTCAGTTTCAGGTTCATATTCATTTCCATTCTCATTCTTATCAGGTAGGGTTGCATGGGCTGCAGGTAACATGAACAGTGGATGAGAATGATGCGATGGGATCCGTGCTTGCAGAGAATGAAGCATCTGTCCTAATCCTTCATCCCGAGTCTCAAGCATTATTTTTGTTAGGAAGCGAGATGGCTTGGAACATGATAATTACCGCCATATGCATGCTGCATGCTGCATGCTGCATGCACGACATAGGGTTAGCGACTTTGGGCTCCGGGCTCGCTGCTTGGCTTTCAACTTGTTTCAATGCCATCCCTCCAGCATCCTGCCAACTTTATCCGCTTTGGGGCCTTTTTCTTGGCGGACACTATTTCAGGAAGACTTTGCGACGTTAAGTTTGCATGACGCTATTCTTACTTTGTCTTGACATGATGCCCGATGAAGAGCTGCGTTGGTGGATATCTCGACAATGTTCATGCCTCTGAATAGAGTTTCAAGTCCTTTCCAACTCTCACATCTCTCTCTCTCCTTCTTTTTTTGTATCTTCCCTCCTGTGCCATTTGTAACCACTCGCGCAGCGAGGGTGTAGTAATGTCTATATGCACACTCCCGCTGAACGCAGATCCCATTATACTTCCCTTCCCCATGTAGCTGTGTGGAGACGTATATACTCGATCCAATCTAGAGGGTGACGAAAATGAAGGACAAGAACCCCGGGGTATATTTTTGCTGCCAGAAAACCGCCCACCAGGATACTACTGTGGTCTGACCAATTGCCCGCACAAAGCCATGACGAGGTTTGGAGAAACGACGACGCTGCACGCTCAGAACGCTGACAATGCTGACTAGACCATGGGGGTATCTTTTGCTCGAAAGTATACACAAATCTAAAGTAGAATGACTCGCTAAGCACAGAATGAGTGACGATTCAAATGGACTTGGAAGTAGTATGTACATCGCTTTTAGGGCGTTGATTTCCCTTGCTCTGGCTATCAACGCGTTGTAGATAGGTCGAAAGGACCGGTTTTGAGTGAGAGGCGTGTTTGGTCGCCTGCCTGAACATGGTCCGTGGAGTTGCTTGCCATCCGCTCGTAATGAGACATTGACCGTGGTGGCTCAGCAGACTGTGGAGGAGGTCCAGCAGGGGGCACGTAGGCACTGGTTCGTCGCCTCGTATTTCGGCCTCCGTTGCGGTTTCCACTCTCCGGTCCTTCATACTGTACGGTGGAATAACCCATAGATCCACTGGTTGAGGGATGTCGCCTCTGTCTTGGCGACAGTGGCCTTGGCAGGACATGTGTCTGGCCAGGTTGGCGAACTGCTACTTCGCGGAAGTAATCCCTTTCCCTTTTGTAATGCTCCCTTTCTTCCTCCATCTGTCGGATTTGGTCTTCCAATTTCGCAATGTTTTGGGAGTTCTCGCGCTCCTTTTCTTTCCGACGTTGACGAAACCGGTGGGAGGCCGTGGCATTGCGCTTGCGTTTCTCGTCAGCGACTTTCGACGCAGCTTGCACGTCAACAGGTACCTGAATGGGACCTTGTTCGGTGTCGAGGGTCATCATTTGATATGTACTCCCTCCGGCCGTGCTGCCCGATGCCGCGTCAAATCCCATTTGCGCCATCGATGAGGCAGGACCCGGCGCGGTAAATGGCGCTGTAAAGAATGACTGCGGGTGACCGGTGGATGGAGGGGGAGGAGGCGTGTGACTGACTTGGCTGAAGGACGAGTATTGAGTGCTTGGGCTGTCACCTTGAGAGGCTACCGATTGAGATCCCGTTGCCACCCCACCTTTTCTCTCCAGCAAGTTCTGCATATGAGAGTAACGGGTAGAGTCTTGGCTACCCCTGCGACCGGGAGGTGATCTCGCAGGCGGCAAAGGAGCACCATAAGGTTCTCCAGGCAAAGAGGTCGCAGTGGCAATGTCCGCAAGACCTCCCCGTCCTCCCCCACTATTATGATCTCGAGGCAGGACGAATGGTGAATGTTTCACATCCATTGTCCCACTCGGATTGTTCATAGTGACAGAGCCAGGGCCGTAATTTGATGGCGACAGATGAGGAGTCATCGCACGGCCCAAAGGCTGAGGATAAGCGTTGACCGAAGGCGGTGTAATACTAGGTAATGTCATATTGACTGGGGATCGATTGGTCATGGAAGTCGGAGGCAAAGATGGAGTCGACGCGCGAGGCATTGCTGTAAGAGGACTTGCTCTCGGAGGGGAGTCCATCTGCTCGGGATTTCGACGCCGGCTCTGGGAACTGGTAGATTCTCCGCTTGTAGTAGGGTTAAGCAGGTTTTGGACACCGATAGGACGTGAAGATCGCTGGTCTGGAGGCGTAGACGATGGCGGTGGCGTTGGTCGTGCTGAGACATTTTGCGTTGCGGAGATTTTGGGAGCACCGTTTTGTGAAAGTCCACATGTGGTTGGGTTGTGGATGGGAGGTAGGGTTCTGGATCCCAGGGGAGGAAGACGTTTGCTTCTGTCATGCGGAGAGCTGGACGAAGGACGCGACGTGGCAGGCCGCTGCGACATGTGTACCTCCTCCTGGATTTGGCGGTTCCCTGAATGCCCGTGGCATTGAATTGGGTGGTTGTCTTTGGAGTTATTGTTGGTATCTCTATCTCTATGCGGTAATTGATGTCTGTACTGACTCTGGTACCACCTCGCAACAATGTCAGGACAATTCTGCTCGATTTCGGGAATGGACAAAGGAATGCCCCGAAAAGGAGAGGCGGGGCGATTAAATGGTAAGACCTCCACGTTGCCGGCTAGAGGGACGAATGATGTCCCGATATATAAATAAGGAAGGAGGATTCGACTGGATTGGGTAATGCAGTGGAGATCAAGCACAGATTAAGAGATGATTGAAAGTATATAAAGGCAAGGTAGAGTCAACATTGGGCAGTGAAGGGAACGAAGTAGGTAAGGTATAGAGACAACTTTTGAATGTAGTCGTATGACGATCTGGGAGTGGGGAGTGGCAAGTAAATGGTGAGAGAGTGTGAGTGAGTGAGAGAGTGTGTGAGAGTGAGAGTGAGAGTGAGAGTGAGAGTGAGAGTGAGAGTGAGAGTGAGAGTGATGAGATTGGAAGGAACATTGGGGCGAGCGTTCAAGTATTTAGCTTGGCCTTGGGTTGCAAAGCATGCAGGAAGCGGTGAGCTATCGTTATGCTATGAGGTGTCATCATAGCCTCGTAACTGCGTGTCACCCTTACCCTTACCCTTATTATTACCCTTGTTATTCCTTGGCCTTACAACCCTTTGAGATCCAGGGACATGAAACTAAACAGAATCCCCGCCAAGTCATCCTTGAACCATCGACACACTGGTGGGTTTTTTGCGTCTCCCTTGGGTCGGGCGGCGGGCACGGGGAGCACGGGAACATGTTGTTAGATGATGTTAGAGCTTGCTTAGTATCTACATAGGCTCATCGGGAGACAGCTCTAGATTGGAACTTGGGAAGCCATGTGCGAAAAGGATCCAGGTCGGCCGGGCGGCGGACCTTGGCTCAGTGGCTCAGTGGCTCCTCCTCAACGCCTCTTAGCACAAGATGAGAGAAAGGAAAAAGAAAAAGGAAAGAAAAAGAGAATAGCCACTCAGTTTGGAAACGCCGGAAAATAAGTTCTGCGTGAGCACCACGGCTCCGTTGCTGACCTTGACGGACATTTGATGTATGGCGCATTTAGGTATTTGCTACAACCCATAGCGGCGGCTCACGCTAGCCACTCATTTGCATGTTACCAACAGATTACGGAGATCAGGGGCAGGGCGGTAAAGCAGGCGTAGCCTTGAGCATTCCAACGATCCGATCCTGTTACAGAATTCCGCTCATCCTACTCAGATACAGGTGGAATGATACACATCTACAGTACCAAAGTAGCGGATTATACCACAAGACTGATTCAATGATAGCACCGAGACATGAACATGTTGCTGAGTCGCACAACACAGAAGAGCAATTCAGCAGTCATGAAGGGCATACGTGGCGTGACAATAGAGATGGGGTCATGGGGACTTGATTCGTTAATCTGTGGGATGGAGGGATGGATGGGCCGTTGACCCAGGACCAGCAGAACAATGGCTGTGGCTTCTGGTGGCTTGAACCTTGAAGGCTTTCTTTTTTTTCTTTTTTTTCTTTTTCTTTGCTTTTCTTGTTGAGCCAAGGCTGGACTCGCTTGAGGACAACTTCGGCTCTTGCATGAATAGGCTTTGCCGGAACCAGTTCCCCTATCCACTAGGCAAGTCTATTCTGCAAGCCTGCCAGGCCACGTTTTTTTGGTGTGGTGTGCAGAAGTGCTGCAGATCTTTAGATTAGCTACTTTGCGTTTAGTGGGTGTGCATGCTCCGAGGTGATAGTCCTGCAGGAGCGGTCAGCTTGACGGGCCACGGACTAATTTTTTTCATTGCATTTATCGGTGTCTGTTGATAAGTGAGAGATTAAATCTCTGATCGATAAATGTTGCTAATGGTTATTGCACTCCATTTGGCTCTTTCTAGCCTACGACTGTCCACTGTACATCTATCTGAGGCGGTTCCGGCGCTCCCAGTATTCGATACAGTACAGAGGAAGCTTGCAAAGTTACTTACTTTACTAAGAGTACCTAGGTACCTGGAGGTGTAATTACGTCAGCCTTGGAACCAGCAGCAAATTCAGCGCTGGATAGAATCGACATACGGTAACATCGGCAATGATTGTACGTGACTTACCATTTCCTTTTCGAGAGCGCTCGTCATTTCCTTCTTAAATTATTACTTACTTGGGTACTTACATCCTTTGATCACTCTATACTTGTTGGCCTTGGCAGAATCCATTCGTTAATGAACGCCTGACAGCTTCCTAGTTCCATGTTCCAACAATAGCCTTTTGCTTGGGGGTATTGAGCCACAGGCCTGGTAAAATCCAGCTTCGGCATTTTTATGGCCCTAAGCGAGCCTAAAGACGAGGCTAAAATCTTGGGAGTTTCGGGCCTTGTTCCGAAATTATGGAAGGGTCATATTTAGAGCAGAGCAGAGCAGAGCAGATCAGATCAGATTCTTCCATTGATCCATTCACCTTTCCTTCTTTCCCTTCTTTTCCCTTCTTTTCCCTTCTTTCCCTTCTTTTGGGGTCGGAAACCATCTTCTTTCAGCTTCTTTCCCATGTGGCATGGCATATTGATAGTGCTACCGTATGATTACTCTCCGCCCCAATGCCAGAGACTTAACCGAGGTGGGCCAATCCGTACAGAGAGTGGGCGCGCGCCAATCGAGCCTCTTCGTCATATCAGATGGCAGAGACAGGGGAGTGCGAGGTGTCTGACGATCATACGAATTCATCCTTCCCCTTTGGAACGGGATGGACTTCTTTCAGCTGTTTGCGCAACGACCACAGCCAACTGGTCAGAGGTCCGAGCGAGGTCGAACATCTCTTTCCGGTCGTCTGCATGCATTTATCTGAATTTGAAACCCAAGTGTTTTCTTTTCCATTTGGCGGGAGGACTGAAAGCGTAAAAATATCCCGTCAGCGCACATGGCTTTCCGTTGGGCTTGCAGGCATCAGCGGCTGGGTTGCCCAACCCTGGTCGCCTTGGTCACCCTGCATGTTTGACATTTCCCCGAAACCCTAACAACTTCACAGTCAATCATTCAATCAATCAATCAATACATACGCACACATATTCATACACATACATACATACATACATACATATATACGTGCTGTCATAACACATATATACTTTACAATAATACTTGGCAGAAATATCTTGTGGACATACTCCAAATCCAAAATGATCGGACATATCGGGCAGCCGCACACTATCTGCTTGGTGCGTCATGTCTACAGATACAGAATCGTATTCAGCCACAATTCCCGTTGAGGAGGATTATTTTTCTACAAGCTTCCCAGCCGTTGGGATGCCCTTACCTACAAGGATTTCGACTCACCACTTCAGGAGACCCCTTTTTCCTCCCTAGGCCATTTAATTTCGCCTGTCCTTTCTTTTACACGCAATCAAATCCTTTGTGAATGCGCGACCAACACTCCGACGCCGCGCCAAGCCGTCACCCTAGGCTCATGGTCACGAGGTGAGGCTGAAGATCTTTCATCGGCCTGCGCCAAGATTTGATCCTGCAACGCCATCAGCCTATCAGGGTTCTGTTTCAGACATCGTGATCTGGGAGAGGTGCAGTCATCGTTGGTATGCACAATGATACCAAGACACGCTGCCAGCCTCTCAATCTTCAGTTTCCTGATCAAGACACGAGCTCAGCATTTCGGGAAGGCGGTCAACTTGTTCGGCAGTTGCGAACAGCCTAACCGATCTGTTGCGACCCACAGAAAACTGTGAATAATATCAACACTGGCCAAATGGGAACAGCGATCGCTAAGTGGGGGTCCTTGTCACTCTAACGCCTTCTAAACTTGTGCACCGACAATCCACTAACCCCCACGCCCACTCTGAAAAGACTGCCTCCATGCTTGACCGAATCTGGATATTTCTCAGGCTCCTCTTCTTCTGCGGATGTGATGAACAAGTCCTCATCAACAAAGGCCGGGCATGTGATCATTCTCGCGTTGGCTATCGAGATTTCCCCTACGACCTGTGCCTCCGGGGAGACCTTGAGAACCTTGCCACCGCCACAGATGGCGATCCACAGGCACCCATTCCTATCGACAGCCATCCCATCAGGTACACCGTCTCCTTCAACATGGTAGAATACCTTTCGATTGGAGATGTCACCCGTTGTTCTGTCGTACTCGAACTGAAAGACGTTACCGGTAGGCGAGTCGATGAAGTACATTATCTTTTCGTCGGGACTGAAGCAGATGCCGTTGGGGATTGACACCTTTTCGATCATTCGATGAAGGGTCATATCAGGATCCAGACGGAACAGCACTCCTTCGTCTGTTGGAGGTGCCTTCACTTTGGGGTCGTTCATTGTACTGGCCCAATATCTTCCTTCGTGGTCAACAACGCCGTCATTGAAACGCATTCTGAAATTCATTGGATCAGTAAGGTCCCAAGCAAACCGGTCTCTCGTACGACATTTACGTACCTTTCGTCCTTGCCAGGTCCATCTCGTTGTTCCCAGACCTTCTTGATGTATTCAAGCTTCTTCGTGTTTCTATTCATGATGGCGTATCCATGCTTGGCACCAACAATGATCTCATCATCGGAGCCTTCGATGTCCGCCGTCGTGCTATCGCAGCGTCAGCGACCCAAAGTAAGCTTTGGTGGCAGTCAAGCCAACCTAACAGGAGTGCCCAGATCAAATGATTGCAACGACGATGGACCTTTGTTGAGATTGACAAAGTGTAATTGCTCTTTGACGATATCTACGAAACGGAGAGTATGCCGGTTGCTCTTATAGTATGGTGCTTCGCCCAACCCGCAACTCATTTTGACATAAGGCTAGGAAAAGATTTAGCGGGTATGTCGTAGGCTACTTGTGCAGTGATGCCACACACCTCGGTCACCTTCCATCGTTGTATATCAGCCATTTCTCTGTAATGGAATATGTGATTGGAGGATACGGGGGAAAGCATTGAGAGAGCATGTTCGCCGGGTCGAGGAAATCAAGTTCACGATGACGTCGCCACTAGAAGGCGGAATTCGCAAAAGCTAAAAGAATCTTTGAACTCGAACTTTTATTTACCTACTCTATAGGGAAGCCACTGCCAAAAAAAAACTCCTCATCGTTTGCCTTTTTCATTCTTGCCAGAGGCGGCGCCTAGGACTCTTCAAAGGACAAGTTTACGGGATCATTGAATGATAGAATCATACCCAGTAAATGAGCGTGCTCGGATCCGTCTTCCTTTATATCTACAATTGCCCTGCTCTCCTTCTCTCAGCCTAAATACGAATTACAGCATGAATATGGCTAACATTCTATTAATCCTAGATGTGTGAATCCCGTCCGCAAAGGCTTTGCCACTGGAAACGTCATTCTTCACTCCACCTAATCGTCTACAGCCAATCTACTCATCAGACTACCATATCCCTCAAAACTGTATGCTGCTAAGCTTCTCTCTTTGCATCTTGCCGCTGACATGATCCGCAACAATGCTACTCTCTTTCTATTCGCTATCACAGCTAAGACCGGTAACAGCGTCATCGTTTCCGGAGAAAATACCCGTCTCGGCCTCGAAGCCGCTCGTCAGTCCGTTCGTCTTGGCGCCTCAACCATTATTCTTGCCGTCCGCGACCTCTTCAACGGCGCCACGGCCAAGGCTTGCCTCGAATCCTCAACCGGCTGCTCCCCGACTCTCGTCTGCCTCGAGACCTCTCATCACACGCAAACTTCAAGAGCTCCGCCTTCCGCACCAGTACCCACTTTCATCCCATTGATGCAATGGTCCTGAACGCGGGTCGCTGCACCCGAGACTTTCCGCTCGACCGAGGAGGTTGAGTCGACTGTCAATACGAATGTTATCAGCATTGTTCCGCTCGCTTGTTTGCTCTTGCCAAAACTCGAACAGGGCACTCAATACTGCAACAAATGTCTTGGACTGTTCATCGAGAGCAAAGCAATACGCTTCTTCACTGACCTTCCAGAGGAGACTGGTGCAGAGGGCCAAATGTTCAACACTCTTATCGAAAGGGAAAAGCAAATATGAAAGGCCGATACGTGTCGTTAAACTTCTCGAAGTTTTCACCATGCGTGGACCAGCTGAGCGGCATCCTGCGAATCATCTGCCAGTTGCTGTCAACTGCGACCATCCTGGATCATGCTATTCAGAGCTTGGACGGAAAAATGCTGGGTGTAGTCAAATCTTATTCAAGACTTGCTGGTAAGGAGTGCGGAGGCGGGCAGTAGGACGTCTATGCACCCTGTCAGTGCTGGGAGTGAGACGTGGATAGTATTTGGACGATTGCATGGTGAGGCAGCCACCACCTTTTGTGCTGAGCGCGGAGGGGAACAAGTTGCAAAGAGGTGTTCGAGCAATCGGTTGCGATATGGGAGGAGAATATGTAGGGAACGGCAGCGTTATCGGATGCTTTCTGTATTCAAGGGTAGATCGCGTTCGGCCTGGTACGAGCAGTAGTCTTCCCGTACCACTTTGTGTATATCGTTGGTTTCAGCTCAGATATATTGACCTTTTCACCCTGATTTCTCAATTGTACTTGCTATGATTTGATCGACTACCAAAGAGCTCGTCCCCAGCCTAGAGTGTTTCGCGCCAACGGCTGAACCCCCAATCCTGTTCTTCTTTCCAAATCCGTCACCAGCTCAGTCTGGCTCAAGAACGGGCAACGGCCACTGCCACATCTTTGAAATCTGCGCCAATACCCAAACTCCTTCTCCATCAGCTTCTCCAAGGCCGTCAGGTGTACTCTGTCGTGTTCCCAAAAAGCACATTTGCCAGGTATCATGTCAACATCGTCGTAACGAGCTGAGAAAAGGCGTCGATACGGAGCCTCCAAGATTGGAGTTGTAAGAGCCCGAAAGACCAAGGCAACATGCCCGGAGAAGACCTCGGTGGGATTGATGACTGTGCTGGGACTGTCAAAACCCATCCGGAGAAACTGCACGCTCAAGACCTCGATCAGGTCACTTCTCATGGGTAGACTGACGACGCCAACATACAGCACATGTGACCTAGCAAGCCTCCTCTGTGGCATTCAGTCTAGCGGGTCTCCCTCAAGTCGGGTGCAGCTTTTCTAGCAGCTCCACCGCCGTAGCGATGCGAGACAATGACCAGGTCTTTGGCTTATGTATCCCACAGTTTGGGAAATCGGGGTGCGATCAGAGTGACATTGTCGCAGAAGGGTCCGGCCGGAGTAATGACATCCCGTGTAGAGAGTGGTAATACTCGCTACAAAGGGTATTTGAGGAGGACTGAGACGAGATGGTCGAAAAGCACGGTGATAAAGCCTTGATGTGCAACACCTTGTAGGATCAGACATCTGGTGTACGAACATTGGAGGAGGCGACTAGAACGCCTCGAGAGATGAAAGGCTTCATCGGTTTTTGCCGTTTCGTATCCTGAACCGGTGGTTGCGAGCTCCAAATGGGTCCATATCTAGCACGCCTATCTATACTTAAACAGTAAACAGTTGTAGCAACTCGGACAGTATCTCGAAGAGAAAGGGCAAGATATAGGAGAAACAAGATGGGATTTGGCCAAAACCGGCTAGCCTATACGTTAGCGCCATACGCGCGTTAACTCGCAATTGTGAATCAAAATCTGATCTGAAATAAACCTCAATTTCACACGGTTGGCTCACGAATAATTCACCACAATTTCAATCATGGCTTCAGCTAAGCGCAAAGCAAATACAGCTGCTGATGCTGCAAGTATCGCTACAACCAAGAGACAGAAGAAAGTCGTGGAACCAACCGCGTCGTCATCGAGGCCAAGCAGGAACTCACTTGCAGTAGCTACCGCTCCACGTTCTACAAGAAGCTCAATCAGTGAGAAATCTATGCCCGTTGGACCAGCTAAAAAGACAACAAAGATCTCGGTCAACGGGACAGCCACTAAATCCGCACCCAAGACTGCAACAAAAATTAAAGCCACTGACGGTGGAAAGCGAGGAAGACCGGCCAAAAAATCAACAATTGAGGAAGAGACGGCCGCGTCCGAAGAGCCATCCACCCTTTTCGTCGACGTTCCACTCAGAGAGAAGCCTGCCGTGAACGCTGAGGCTGAAGAGGAAGCTGAGATTAATAGCGAAGGCCCAGCTTACTGGTACGTATTTTCGGAGTCCATGTTTCCTCTTTTGAACCGAACCTTGAGTGTAAAGACATGTCTTAGGAGCGTCTACTCTGTAGACATGTTCCAAAGCTCAACACACACTCTCAAATAAGCAATACTGACTCCTGAATTATAATCTAGGCTCATGAAAGCCGAACCCGAGTCACGTATCGAAAAGGGTAAGGACGTCAAGTTCTCGATCGACGATCTCAAAGCGGCAAATGAGCCCGAGGGATGGGACGGTGTCCGCAATCCCGTTGGTAAGTAATGCTGGTCGGTCGCATACCACATGAGTGACTGACCGGCTTGCCAGCACGCAACAATATGAGGCTGATGATAAAGGGAGACATGGCATTCTTTTATCATTCAAACTGCAAGATACCAGGCATCGTAGGTACAATGGAGATTGTCCAGGAGCACTCAGTTGACGGTGAGACGGCTCTTTCCCTTGTAAATGGTCCTTTCAGCTGGCTGATCTCCCTCCAGAAACCGCGTTTGACCCAGAGCATCCTTACTTCGATGTAAAATCCGATCGTGAGAAGCCCAAATGGTGTCTCGTTCATGTCAAGTTCGTTCAGAAGTTTCCTGAGATGATCAGGCTCAAGGCCCTCCAGAAGTACGCAAAGGATGGTGGCGTTTTGGAGAACATGCAGGTCCTAAAGCAATCTCGGCTGAGCGTTTCCAAGGTGACGAAGAAAGAATGGTAAGCAGCCACTAGTTGATGCCATACTCTGGTTACAAGACGAGTGAGCAGAAGCGGATTTCTCTTCCTTTTTTGCATTCCATACTGGATTGTGGCCTTGACGGTCAACCGGAAAAGAGAATGCTGACCCTGATATCTTCATAGGGACTTCATCATGGACCTGAACGATGCGGAAGATGTGGCAGCTATGTCGGCTGCACACCAGCCGCAGATGGTCTCTTAAGCACAAGCTTCAGGGGCGGAACAATGGTTTGAATGAGAGATCACCCGTGTTCAAGAAGGCCGAGAGGCATCAAGGTCTCTGTCTCGCGTATTCGTTGTGGTCCTCATCAAGCAAATTGGCCGTCATCAAAGCTAATATTCTGCGTAGTCTCAATCATCAATGTTTACTGCGAGCGACATGGCTAATTCTCAGGCGGATCAGGGCTTAAGAGCATAGAATCTGACGGGGAAAAGCCCCTTGGGGAACCCCCTTTGCACCTCCGTCTTAATGAGTCTCATATCTGCTTCTTTGAATAGCTGTCTGAATTTCTGGTCCGTCCGCGTAACACTGCTGTCCTCTTGGTCAAAGATATCTTCTCCATCCACGTTGGTGCTCATGTTCTCCTTGATGATAATCCAGCCATCGATTGTCACAGCGTCCTTGCATCTCTCGAGATAAGCCACCAGCAGCTTGTCTGTTAGATATCCTAGGCACCATTGATTCCAAATGAGATCGTACTGCGCTTCAGGCACCCAATCTTCCAGCCCAGACACGTAGACACTTCCCACAGAACCGGTGCCAAGCATCTTCTGGCCTTTGACTTCCTGGGCAAACTTGTCCACTGGCTCAACGACATCGACGACTTCACAAACAGTGCTCAGGAAACCTGCAGTGATTCTGCCAATTCCAGCGCCGCAATCAGCGCCTCTTTGAAGTCGGCCATTCGCAGACTGGGAAGGACGCTCACGGCGTAGCTTGGCGAAGAAGTTGGCAGATCCTTTGAGGTCTGTTCGTGATATTTCTGGGTAGCCACCAAGCATTCCGTTGACAGACGTAGAGACGGAATTCCAGTATTTGAGTGAGTCCGAGGTGCAGATGTTGGCATCTGGGGCTGGCTCTGTGGATGGAGCCATTGTAGTGATCGAGAACTCTGCTCTTCACACCTTGCCTTGTAGCCTCACCGGCAGAGCGGGCCTCGTCGATTAATGCTTTGCGTAGTATCCTTTCCCCGAAAGAGATGGCGATCTTGCGCAGGAATCCCAATGCAGAGTCTGAATTTTTCGGGATGCAAAGAGATACTCGCAGACTGAAATTCTTAATGTCGTTGGGTCCTTGCACTGTAATTCCTTCCAATCACTAGCAGAGGCTCCCTTCAACCTTGAGACCGGGTTCACAGAGATTCACATGTCCCTGATGTGGTGCCCATTGTGTAATAGACTCGCTTATATCGCTTAGTCGGAGTACTAAGTGGAACCACAAGTGGGCCATGTGGGCCATGTGGGTCCGGCGAATCTGGTGGGGCAATGAGGCAATGGGACCGATTTCGGAGCCCCTTTCGAGTACATACAGTACTCTGGAATCGGGATCATGATCGCCTCCATGTTTTCTCCTCATGCTGTTTGGACACGGTCATTACATAGACATAGCAATAATAGTATGCAATATTTTACTATTATTGCTCTTATCCAATCGGCCTCTAGTTATTCCGCTGCGTAGCCTGTTCCTTGTAACACCATTGAGACTTTTTCAAAATGTTGGTGGTTCTATGTTGGACACTTTTCATGCAAGACGAGTCATATCGAGGTTTCGCAGCTTAAGAGCCCCATAAACCTCAAGACGCAGAGGTCGAAAAGCTGCTACAGTATGAGTATGGACGAATATCGTTTCCGCTAGTGCAATACCCCTATTGTCGTAAGTCTTGAGTCTGCCCTACATCAAAAAGTTACCTCGGCTATTTTTTGACTGCCAAGATTACTTCGGAGAAGAGAATTCGAGAAATCTGATGAATTTACGTTCTACGATACAACGAACAATCTAGTTCTTTTATAAATCCAACTGACTACTCTTTAATAAATCAGCTAAGGTTTGTGAGCTTTCTAGAGTATTACGAAGTTACCTGAGAAACATGATACATGATTAAGTGAGCTACTTGATAGAGCGAGGACACCAATTGTTTCTTCCACTGCGTCGGATGTCGGTTGATCTACTGGTGTCCTCGCTCTATCAAGTAGCTCACTTATGGACAGCACGAGTAGTTTCCCAATATTTACGAAAATAGAGGTACAAGATCAAAATTACCAAGCAACTTCTAAACCATGACCGCCCTCGTCACTTGCACGGTCTCGCGACAACATATTGGCCTGCTTCCCCTTCATCTTCATCAACACCTCAAAAACAATCCACCGCACTTGAATCGTTCATTCGGTCAAGAGGCCGTCATTAGGATCTAACGTGACAACTCTCTTCCTTCAGAGGTCATTCGATGGTATATAACCCCTCACAACATTCTCTTGGAACTCAGAAAATTCCTGCCGACAGATGTTCTACCGCTCGTAGCAACAGGCCTATCTCGAAGATCAAAGCTCTAATCCAGCAGTCAATATCGAGGCTTGAAGCTTAGCACCGAGTCTACTATCGGACCCAAGACCAGTATGTCATTATGTAACACTCAGATCCCGCGTCCTTGAAGCACTTCGCTACTTGAATATGGATCGTTAGGTGAATGAGACATGGCAGCTCATCTGCTGTGATTCCAACAACAAGACCTTGAAGACCCTCCGCCTCGTCCATCGATTGCCTCTCCCATGCAGTCACACATCTCATCAACCTACATACCGTTGAGACTTTCTGGCATCAAATGCAAGCCCTGTGTACTCACGGAGCCGCCCACTCCGGGGGCGTGCCGCTGTCTTTCCTGTCACGCCTGCAACACGAGACCCTCAAGGAACCATTCCAAGATTCTAGGATTTTCAATTATATTCGCAATCCTACTGTTGTGTCGCAGCCAATCACGGTCCTGTTGAAAGCACTTTATCTGCTGGACAGACGCACACTTCCAATTTAAGCATGCCGAAGTTCGAGCTCGTCATCGACGCATTGCCATGGTCTTTTTGGATTCACGGGTTTGGATCTTCGTAGGTTGGGGATTCAGAGGCTATTTTGAAAGTCTTGTTCCATTTGCGAAATCTGGAGATCCACTTCTGTATCCCTCGTCCCACCGGACCTTCTCAGCATCCCAGTCCTGTGACGACACAAATGACCGAGTTTGTGAAAGGCCTGAAAGACGTCGAACATCTGACAGTCATTCCAGGTCCCGAGGCTCCGAAGGCATCCTGTTCCAGGGTTGCCGCAGAGAGCCGGCGTGCCCCCTGCTAGACATCTCGGAAATGTTCCACAGATTCAGTTTCAGAGACATTCGGATTTGAGCATCGGAAACTGTTCTTCAACGTAGAAGTGCTAGCATTTTTCATGCAACGGCACAGTACACAGTTGAAGCGTGTGGAAGGTATTCGACTAAACATGGTAGGCGCATGGTGTTCGTGGAGATCTGCAATCCAGAGAATCGCCCCGGTCATGTCATTGGATATTGTACATCTCCGATGCTTGCTCGACGATGAGATCATGACGGTCAAAGATGCCGGCGTGTTCAGAATCCTGACTCAATACAACAAGAGAACATCTTTGTACCTCAAGCTCAGCGGCCATATTGAATATCCTTCTTTGAGTGCTTTGGTTTTCAAAGATTCTGCTTAGTCCGAACAATGAAGCGGAAGGGAGCAATAAGGTATTCCTGAGGTCTAGTAGCTCAATCGCTAGCCAAGCAAAGGAGGGAGTGTTCCGTAAGTTGTTCTTGAAACGTTCTGGTATGCAGGACTATTCGACAAAGTGAAAAGCTACTGTGGATTCCCCCGTGTCATTTTATTCTGATGCGAAACAATCTCTGGAGTGGAACCTGCCTTCAAACGAGGCAACCCCTTATCGTGGACTTGTGAGGTTTTCCAAAAGGTGGATGATAGAGGAGCCGTTGCACAGACACTGCATCGACTGGGCTACCAATTAAGTGAAGATGGAGCAAGGTTCGGGCAAGATGTCGGAATTATGGCTTCATTGTGGTTTTGAAGCCTGCAAATTGGATCAAAATGAGTACGATGGTGCTCTAGGCAAGATACTCGAGGATCTGAAACGCTCTGTTGGCGTCGTCACTTGACGTATCCTGTCAAATCCCCACGATGATAAAACCAAAGCCTCAGCTAGGCCCTCTGGATGTATATCTAGCTGTTATGACCGAAGACAACGATGCTCACAGCCTCGACCCCATATTGACATGCACAGCCTTTGCATTCGTATAAGCCTTCAACCCCTCCTCTCCCAACTCTCTTCCAATGCCACTCTGCTTCACGCCCCCGAAAGGAATTCTGAAATCGCTGTCGTTGCTACTATTCACCCAGACCATACCCGCCTCAATCCTTCTCGCTACTCTATGCGCCTTGGTTAGGTTCTCTGTGAACACGGCGCTGCCGAGCCCGTATGTGGTATCATTCGCTCGGTTGATTGCCTCTTCTTCGGTTTTGAAGCTTGAGATGACGACAAAAGGTCCGAATATCTCTTCACGATAGATCTTCATATTGTCGGTTACGTTTGTGAAGACTGTGGGGGCGATGAAGAAGCCTTTGCCATTAACATCTTTGTTAGCTTCACCTCCAGTAACCAATGTCGCTCCCTCCGATTTCCCGGACTCGATATACCCGATTACCTTCTCGTATTGCGCTTTTGTGACTTGTGGGCCTTGGAAAGTATCATCGCTAAACGGGTCGCCGACTTTACTGACTTGTTTGACTCGTTCCTTAAAAAGTCTGACGAACTCATCGTAGATACTCTCCTCGACGAGGACACGAGAGGTGGCCGTGCAGATTTGCCCCATATTCGACATTATGCCAACATGGCTCCATTTGACAGCTTGATCCAGATCTGCGTCTGCGAATACGATCAGAGGGCTCTTTCCGCCAGTCTCGAGTGTTATGTTCTTGAGGTTGATGCTAGCCATTTTCATGATATGCCGGCCTGTAGCTGTACTTCCAGTGAAGGCAATCTTATCGATGTCGGGATGGCTTGCAATCGCAGCACCTGCTTCCTTGCCGTGGCCATTGAGGATGTTGACCACACCAGGTGGGAAGCCTGCCTCTTTAATGAGTTGCGCAAAGTACAGTATACTCAACGGCGTCTGCTCGGCAGCCTTGATGACAATAGTATTCCCACATGCCAGCGCTGGTCCAAGTTTCCATGCTGCCATAAGCAGCGGATAGTTCCAAGGTATAATCTGCCCGCACACGCCCAGCTACGCAGTTTCGGAGTCAGCATTGCTTGTTCGAGGCAGAAAATGGGGTTGCAAGACAGGTCTGGGGAGCAGAGAGGTTCTTGCGCTCCCGAAACAGGTCTTGCGACTCAACGTCAACACCGAATAGGAAGGATCAGCTTCGAAATGTACGTACCGGCTCGCGCAACGTAAATGCGAACTTATGAGGACCCGTATCGATGACCTGGCCGTGCAGTTTGTCGGCGTAGCCAGCGTAATATCGAAAAGTGCCGGCAACTTCACCAACGTCTTCATTCAGGGCAACACTGTATGGTTTGCCATTATCCCAAGTTTCAATAGTGGCGAGCGTTTCAGCGTGCTCTTCAACAAGGGAGGCAAGTCTGAGCATGAGACCGCCGCGATCTGTAGGAGGCAAATTCCGCCATGAGTTTTTGAAGGCTGTGCGAGCAGCTTTGACGGCGACGTCTACGTCGTCGGCCGAGGCAGCGTAGACAGACGCTATTTTGCTTTCATCACTGCTGAAGCGTCAAAACCAAAACGGGGGTTTCCCAATGGCATTGCCCTGGACAGGACTCACGTTGGATTAATGCTTGTAATCTTCTCTCCGGAGCTGGATTTGACAAATTCATTGTTTATGAAGAGGCCAATGGGCTGTTGGTATTCCCGGCCATTAGGGGCTTTTAGATTGATGAAAAGGTCAGAAGTCATGTTGTGTCAAGGGATGGAGCGATTTGCCAATCGTGATGATAATGATAATGATGATGATGATGGAGATGGAATGGGGCAGCAGATTCAGGGTGAAGGCGAGAGTGAGAAGTGTGCGAGAAGAATCAGACGATACCTATAACTTTCTGCCCCGCATGAGGGGTTCAGGACTTGAGTAATAAGGTAGGTACTAGTACTAGTACTAGTACTATATTTTCATGACGGGAGCAACCGTCAAGTTGAAGTTTGATAAGACCGTGGGATACAACTTCCCAATCCGTCCTAGCTTGCTGATTGATTCCTGCACTGTGACGAACAAGTCGAAGCCCAGTGGTCGAAGGTTGCAAAGCCAAGGCAAAGAACAATATCCGTAATATCCATATCCGGCCGAATTCATTCCAACATCTCCTGAGCACTTGTCAGATACTCCCTCACAGTGGATCCAAAAAAAAAAATATCCAAGACTTACACTGGCAAATTTGCTCCTAGCACGGATCTTAGGTCCATAGAAGACTAGAACCCAAGGCACGACAGTAAGCACTGCGCCCACGCCTCCAAGGAAGCTCGAAGCCCCGGCAAATGTCATATGGTTAAACATCGCTGTGGTCACCAATGGGAAAATTCCTCCGAGCATGTTTCGACAGAACGACTGGGCTGCCAAAGCCGAGCTGGCGTAGCGATGATACGTGTCCGCGAGGTAATTGAAGACTGCAAGATAAATGGAGAAGATGCCCATCGTGGCACAGGTAATGGCAATGGTGGGAACGATCCAATGGATCGAAGGGAAAGACGTCCATCCAAACCAGAATAATCCGATCGGGAGAAGAGCACTCTCGATGCAAGCGAAATAGAGTCGTCCTTCTGGAGTCGATGACAACTTGCCGTAATGTCTCGCAGCCTTTTCCTGGTAGATGCTGAGAACAGTCGATAGTATTGAGCCAACGCACATAGCTATTCTCATTAGAGGTGATTGGCGCAAGAGCAGAAATCTTGCTTACCCGCAAAGACAGCGCCATTCTCCTGAGTGTTGAAATTGTGATTCTTGCTGAAGACAAGCGGTAGTGCCGAAAAGGTAAGGTACAATACGGCCCAGCTGAATGCAACCCACAGTGAGAAGAAAAAGACCACTGGCTCTGTCAAAAGTAGATCTGCAGTCTGTTTAGCCCGTGTTCTTGATGGTGTGAATGGGGTACAGCATACGAAATGGTCGATAAACAGAGACCCCAACCATCTTGGCCAAACTCTCTCGTTCTTCATCCGACTTGACTTTCCACCTAATCCTCTGGCTCTGTTTCTTACCTTCACGGTCAAGAACCATCTCCAAGCCCACGAGGCCGACATTTTCTCTGGCCTCGTACCATGAATTCAATAATTTTGCCCTCCGGCTCAAAAGAACACTTCCGCGAGTCTCTTTGAAAAATATCGTCACAGCCAGAATCAGAAGACCACAGTCTATGACCTGTACATAAAAGACCCACCGCCATGATAGATGCTGAGCAATAAATCCGGAACACAGAGGGCCCAAGCCCGTGCCAAACAATGCAGCTCCTGAAAACAGCGCCATAGGCGTGTTCCTGTCTAGATTGATGTCAGACGTGTCCCAAGGTTGTTTCAATCGACTTTGTAATACCTTTTGTGTGGTAAATGTCGCTAACTACACCACCCACCATCGTCGAGAAGGTGCTCCTGCGCAAAATTTAGAGTCAGCATTGCATCTTCAAAGTCAATAACCTGAGTTGTGAAATAAGTCTCAGGAGTCAAAGGACCCTTTTGCTCCCACACTCTATATTGTGACTCAGGCCTTGATCCCAGATTGAAAGAATCGCTCCGAATTTTACGAACCCTCCAACTCCAACGAAGAATCGAGCAATAAGCATCCCTGGGTATGAACGCGTGACGGCACAGCAGAGTTGACAGATAACGAAAAGTATCCCAGTAGCAACGAAGACAGGCTTCCGGCCATTGAGCTCAGAGAAAGGAGCTAAGAGCATTGGTGCGATTGCAAAGCCAGTGGTGAAGGTGGTGATGCCCACATAAATGGCTGTTTGACTGACGCCCCAATAATCTGACATTTGCTGAGAAGGCGGGCCATATGAGCCGGCGGTGTAAGCGGTCACAGCGGTAACCGCACACGAGAGCCAGGTGGTGAAGGTCTTGCGGGACGTGGACCAGGTGAATGGAGAGACGTAATTCCTCAAATCAGGCTGCTCTGGTGCAGCCGAACCATTCGGAGCTGGTCCTAGAGTTGTTGGTGGTGGAAGCTCGGTCTCAAAAGTTAGATAGCGGTAGATGATGGGGATGTCTCCCAACTGAGGCGAAGAGTTGAACACAAAGTTTCCTTCAATTACTCTATCTATATTTTTGACACCCGCCGTCGAGTCCTCCGAGGGCCCAGATGGAAGTTTGATCTCCGGTGTGGCCATGGCGGGGTCAATTCATGAGTCTCTGATAAACCATGGAGTCTGGGGAAGGCACATTGACATTGGAAAGAAAAGCAATGAACAATGACAACAAGACAAAAAGGCAGAAAGAAGAAGAAGAAGAAGAATATGTCAAACCTTGTCAAGGAGATTTGCTTGCACTGTTGCTAAACTGAAAAGTGGGCCAATTCGGCTTTGCCCAAGCTAATGCATTATTTCCTTTTATTCCCGGACAACTACGTATGTATGACTGGCAGCCAATGAGATTTGCAGCAGATTTGGTAATTTGTACAAGGCAAGCTGAGAGGCTCCGAGAGGTTTTGAGCTTCTTTGGAAAAGGCCATGACCGTATATTCCAAGGCTTGGCAATTATTTAACGAGTGTGGAGTGTTGAGTACGGAGCAAAGGTAAGCACGAAAAGTCCTGGACGCCAAGACTTCTGCGCCAAGATACCGGATAACGCCCTGCCCGAAGTGCTGCCCGAACACTGCGCTTGGAGATTCGTCGCAAATGTACCGGGCCTGAGCCCAGCGTCGGCCCCAAGCCCCCAAAAGAGATACCTAAATTCAATCTAGGAGCTCCAACGAGATTTCTAGGCTCCCTCCCTTCGGGGCTAATTCCGAAGATAGGGCTAGGGTAGTACCTAGCGCTGTCTACGACTTTTAGTGCCTACTTATCTTCAAGGTACCTTATGGATGACTAACATAGCTTTGCCACCCGAAATGACGTCTTTGTCATCTTTTGCAGTAGCGCCGCCAACGCGGGCTGCAATTGCGTGATAGCAGTGGGGTCTTCCTTACATAATTTTAAGTAATCAGTCGACGAAGGCACCCGTATTTCTTTCCACCTCATATCTTCATATCAAGCCCTTCTACAGTTCAGAACCACCATTCGTCTTTATTATCCAAACCAGGAAATAGCTCCTCTTGCCCTTGCACACAGAGAATGGGTTCTACAGGAGAAGACCGTCCCGCGCCGTAACTTCCAAATTTCACACTTTGTAGACGTCTTGCTGATTTACAATCCAGTCTGCGCCTTGGCTCGATAGCACCAAACTTCCAAGCAGAGACCACAAACGGACCCATTGATTTCCATGAGTGAGATTCTCTGCTCTGGCCGTTCCAATAATTTTCTGACCCAAGGCAAGGTTCATTGGTGACCAGTGGGTCGTACTGTTCTCCCATCCTGAGGACTACACACCAGTCTGCACCACCGAGTTAGGCGCCTTCGCTAAACTCGAGCCTGAGTTCACCAAGCGCGGTGTGAAGCTGATCGGCCTTTCTGCGAACACCATCGATTCACATGGAGGATGGATCAAGGACATTGACGAGATCTCCGGTAGCAAACTGAGGTTCCCAATCATTGGTGATAAAGAGCGGAAGGTAGCATATGCCTATGACATGTTGGACCACCAGGATATTACCAATGTCGATCAGAAGGGTATTGCCTTCACCATACGAAGTGTCTTTATCATCGACCCTAAAAAGACTATTCGCCTCATTCTTTCATACCCAGCTTCGACTGGTCGAAACACAGCCGAAGTATTGCGCGTGGTGGATTCTTTGCAAACGGGTGACAAGAACAAGGTGACAACCCCCATCAATTGGGTACCAGGTAAGCGATTACAGGATGCAGCACGGTACTTCGGCGACTGACTGCCATTGCAGGGGATGATGTCATCGTGCATCCGAGCGTCAAAACGGAACAGGCCAAGGAACAATACCCTCATCTCAAAATCGTGAAGCCTTACCTTAGGTTCACTCCTTTACCCAAGGAGCAGACAAGCGCGGCCGTTTGAATAGGGGCGTTGTTATGGCGGACCTTAATCTGGGAGCGGGCGCATTAGTCATAAACCATGTACACGTCGGAAAATACAAGATCAATCAGATTTCGTGAACGATGAAATGATCCTTTATCTCGCCGTATTTAATGTGATGGAATGGAGCCATTTGAGCTGGAGGTGATTGGAGAGAAAAGCAGGGCTTTCTTGGAGGATGAGGATCCTCGGATGATCCGATGTTCGTAGCTTGGATGGACTTGGCTTGGCTGCCGCAAGGCAGATGTTCAGATGTTCCGGAGACAGTCTAAAGTAAAGTACTGGTCAGATTGGCCTCGGTTACGATTAGATAAGTAGCTTCCGTCTTTCCGTCTTTTCTGAGTGGTTTTTTATTTGCCATCTGCCATGCTGCTACCTTAGCCTGCCATGTGCCCTTATACACCTAAAGTACTAGTACCTACTCTACTTTACTCCGTATTTTCAATCTTCCTTACTTGCGACAACGCAGCCAACGGTAAAAGATTTTTGGACTCCTTTTCTCTCCTGCATCCCCAGCAGTATTTCATCATCTACGCCAAAACTACGCCACTGATTTAATATCTGCTCAAAGTGGTGGAAGAGCTGCAAGAGCTGCATCCCGCTTGGTGCGCAACCGAGGAACCGTCTTAGACAAGAAGCACGTTGCCGAAACTTTTCCTTGAGCAAAAGCACCGAGCGCAAAATTTCCCTTTGGATGGATCGAACCTGCCTCATTTAGCAACAACTTTTGAAACGTACCTGATCAAGGGACAAGGGCAAGAGCAAGGAGGCTCGTCCGGTCCTCTCGTCTTTCCAAGGGTGAGCGCCGATACTGACTGCATATACATACACCTCTCAGACCTGCGTTATTCTCTACCCCAGATTCCCTCCCATCCCACTCTCTCTATATCCCACTCTCTATATATCCCACCCACTCTTTATACATCCTGCATGCTCTATCTCTGTCAATTCATCTCTCGAGAAGAGCTTGGAGCTTACAACCATGTTTGCAGCTGGCCAGCGGGCTGACTCGGCGCTTAGGCCCGAGGTAGCACTCACACTCAACCATTACGATCCTTTTGGAAGTCCAGTGGACAGGACGTCGCCACAAAATCACCTTCATTCCATTGCTAAACGCTTCATCCCATTTTCGCCGCTCAGCTGTCAAGATCCCCGTCCAGGTTTACCGTCACCCCCAATTGAACACACACCACTTGCTCATGCTTCCCCCTACGAAGCAGGCTTCAGCAAACGCAGACCCCGACATGTACCCATTGTCATACCTCCCAATGTCATTGGGTCCGTCTTGAAAGACAATCCGACATTACAAGAGCCAATTATACCATATCCACAGACGATTACGCGCACAAGTCCTAGACTTACTTACAATTTCCAGAAGGAGGAACCACTCGTGACAAGGAGATACCAAAGACCAAGGCATATCCCTATTGTCATACCCGCCTTTGCTCAGCCTCAAGGCCTCTTCCCGCCTACACCCCCCAACAGCGCTGATAACACCCCACGAGCTTCGGTTCAAAAACCCCATTCATGTGAACAGTTCTTCACCGACATGTCACGCCCCACCACCAGTGGCAGCCGGACAAGTACAATAGACTCCAATGGCTCAGGTCCTTCGCCAAATCAGATGAATGCTGGACGGTCTAAGCCATCGAGTACACACCTGGTAGACATGAATAGCGGCAGCGAGTCCAGCTTGAACCAAGACCAGATGGCGCAACCACAGGCTACACAACCGACTGCGGACTCTGCGCTGCTAAGGCCCCCGCAATCCGCCGAAGCAATACCCCAATCGACAGCTCCTTCGCCTGCTTCAAATCATTCACCACCACAAACAAACAGTACGACGAATTTGTCTGGCCTAGTCTGCAATGTACACAAGTGTACAGGAAAAGAGCCACGTGCGTTAGTTGGTGCTACAACGACAATACTAGGTGACAAGCTATATGTGTTTGGAGGACGCGTGCTCTCTCGACGGCATCCCCATCTGACCTCGTATCTGTACGAACTAGACCTTGTACGCCGGCATTGGACCAAACTTGAGACCTCCGGAGAAATCCCGCCGCCACGATACTTCCATAGCATGTGTGCCTTGGGCGATACGAAACTCATTTGCTACGGTGGGATGTCCCCTGCAAATTCAGCATCTTCTCAAGCGCAAGGTAATGCCTCCCATGGGCAAGCTAACGGCGTAGATCCGCAACCTGAGATGATCGTTATGTCAGACATCCACGTGTTTGACGCTCCTACGCGAAGGTGGACGTCGATAGCCACCGCAAACACTCCACAAGGACGATACGCACATTGCGCTGCTGTGCTTCCATCGTCAGCCACTTTTACTTCCGCAAACGCCCCCCTCTCTGCAATACATCACAATCCACCATCTGCGACTCCAAACCAAGGGAGCCTAGGTGTAGCACTAGACGGGACAGGAGGAGCAGAGATGGTCGTTGTTGGAGGTCAAGATAGTGCCAATACATACATTGAGCAAATTAGTGTCTTCAACCTGCGGAGTCTCAAATGGACTGCGACGTCTTCTCTTGGAAGAAGTTGTGGTGCATACCGAAGTGTGGTTGCTCCTCTCACCAGCATGCCACCCTCGAAAATTGGGAAAGGGTTAGACCAAGAAGCGGAGGTGGATGAAGCTGCGAGGATACCAGATAGAGCCGAGTCGGACCCTTCGATGTTGATTTACTCCAACTACAACTTTTTGGACGTTAAGTTGGAACTGCAAGTTCGACTGGCAGACGGTTCACTTGTTGAGAAATCCATGACTGGACAATTCTCCCCACCAGGTCTGAGGTTTCCTAACGGCGGGGTGCTAGACAATCATTTCGTTGTCAGTGGAACGTACCTGACCTCGTCCAAGCAAGAGTATGCTCTTTGGGCTCTTGATCTAAAGACCTTGACATGGAGCCGCATCGACGCCGGTGGAGGCGTCTTCAGTCAAGGAAGCTGGAACAGAGGCGTTCTCTGGCCACGGCGGAATACGTTTGTCATCCTAGGTAATCGAAAACGCAGCCTAGTCGAAGATTACAACCACCGTCGAATCAATTTCTCGAATCTTTGCCTGGTAGAGCTTGAGGCGTTTGGCCTCTATGATAACCCTCGGCGAGCATGGCCGACATCTAATTTCCCATCCATCAGTGCCCCCGTACTCCCTCCATCCGTTGTTTTGAAGAACCCAATAGCCGCTGGCCGTCCACTTCCCAGCGCTGCGGTGGACCTTGGCCTTATGGCCATGAACCTCCGGGACCTGGCTGACATGGATTTGATTGCCATCGGACAGGAGCGTATACCCGTAAACTCCTACCTTCTTGCACACCGATGGGGCCCGTTTTTCGTTCATCTACTACGTGAAAGTTCAGTCACGACATCCTTCGCGTCCCAAAATGACGCATCCTCATCCTCAGACGGTGGCACTCTGCGTCCTGGCAATCTTAACCCCTCCTCGGTCACCTCTCGCAACTCATCCATCACCATAACCCCTACTATAACGACTATAGCCTCCGTTGCGCCCTCAAGTCTGACTGCCAATTCAAATTCATCCACCAACAATAGGTCTTTGGACCCACCCAAACCAGAAGCTCTCCCACCTTCTTCTCGTCCTCGGCAACTCTATCTGCCACATACTCCACTCACTCTCCGTGCTCTTGTCCACTATTTCTACACCTCAACCCTTCCTGGGCCAACTCATCCCTTGTGCACTCCTCAAATCCTCTGCTCCTTATTGCAGATAGCACGA
Organism: Alectoria sarmentosa; assembly: GCA_009733775.1. NCBI lineage: Eukaryota > Fungi > Ascomycota > Lecanoromycetes > Lecanorales > Parmeliaceae > Alectoria > Alectoria sarmentosa. The sequence goes on from WOGZ01000022.1 coordinate 155,687, forward strand.
CCGTATCGTGTTGACGGCCTTCTTGAAGCTACAATTGAGCGCCTCCATCAGATTCTCGACGGCCGCAACGCAGCCGCCGTTTTCAACGCGGCAGCCATGGCGGCAGGAGGTGGCCGCGGCACTGGCGTGGTGTTCAGCAAGGAGGGCGAAGCCGAGAATGAAGAAATTGCACAAGGAGGCTTGACCATAACGCGTCTACAGGGCAGCCGCCGAGCAAGAATCCGACCGAATGATCAAAGCGAGAGCGAAGACACTGGGAGTGAGATCAGTGGAAGCGAAATAAGTAGCACTGCAGCGAGCGAAAGTGAGAGTGATGTGGGGGGAAATTCGCAAGCAACGAGAATGGCTGTTGGGGCAGAAGAAGTGTGGGCAGGCGGAATCAGCTGTGTTGTTGGTCTACAGACGAGAGGCTTGAGGGGTCTGATGGAAGGCAGAAGGGCGAGGGAGAGGGGACAGACCGTCAGCAAGGGCAGTACGCTGGGAACCAATGGAGCTGTCAATGGCAACGGCGTTGGATTAGGCATCGCGTAACTGAGGGTTGGGCACCGGGGAAGGTGGATCGAATTATGGGCATTGAGTCGAAGACATGGCCACTCAGTGGATCAGTGATGATTGTAGATGTCATGATACTGTATATATGCCCCCCTTCTTGGCAAGTATATTCTGTGGTAGATTCCCCCAAGCAAGTGTACAATCCATGGCTCCGCTTCAGAGTAATGGGCCGGTTTTTACCTAGGAAGGAGGCAGTCAAAGTGCTTTGCAGCTCGCTAAATCTAAATGGAAACTACCAAGTCTATAATCCAATGATCCACTATATCAAACACCATATCCATACACGAGACGAAGTCCAACTTCATTCCTCATAATCAACATCCTTGCTCCACCTTACCTCTTTCCTTGCCGCCCTGTCAATGCTTTTCCCACTCCCACATCTCATGAACCCCTCCGAACTTCCTCTTCTATTCCTGACCAATCTCTCATCGTCAGGCTGCGGCGTATCAGCTCTCACACTGTGTCTCTCATTCCAGCTTTTCTGGCCTTCCTCTCTTTCCCCCATCCGCTGCCGTTCCTGCCTGTCCACCATTTCCTGCGCTTCTTGGCGTTCTTGGCGGAATGGGGTGCTTTGTCTGGAAGTGCTACCCTGTCTGAATGGAAAAGCACTGTCACGTCGACAGGGGGTGGTGTCTTGTCCTTCTTTTCTTAGAGGCAAAGGACTGTCGCGGCCGAGAGGGGTATCCTGTTCGTACTCTGTTGAAACAGGACTTCCTAAAGCAGCATGCATCTCCTCGCTCAATGTAGGGCTTCTTAATGCGGGATGCGTTTCCTCTCTTGATATAGGACTGGTCAAAGCAGAATACCTCTGCTCACTCGACATAGGACCCCTTAGGACACTATGTCTTTCCTCCCTCGATAAAGGACTTTGAGAAGCAGGCACCATAGGAAACCTTTCACGTCTCAACCCAGAGCTTCGCAGACTAGGACTCCTTGGCATTGGCGCAACCTGTACTCGTGTCAAGGGGCTGATCGGACTGGGACTCGGGCCTTGCTCAGCGCGTATCTGGGCATTTTGGATAGCGATACGCTCCCACGAGACGAGACCTGATTTTGAAGGGCCAAGGCGGGGTTTTTGATGTTCCAGAGAGGGCGAAATCGGATGCGGAGGTGAGTACCTAGTCGCTGGTAACATTTCGGGGGTGTGAGTAGCTGGCGGTGGGGATTTGGTTGGTTGTTTGAGGCCATAGTTGGTTGGTTGGTAGTAATTCTTTGAGAACGGGATTGGGGAGTTTCGAGTGCGAAGAGGAGCTGGTACAGCGACTTTTGACGGTTTCAGGGGAGCCGGATAGGGAACTTGGTGCGAGGCTGAGTTAGACGAACGATTCCGAGAGTGAGCGCCTCTCTGTGGCGGGGATTTACTCCAACCAGAAGTGGACTTGGAAACTCGATTTTCGTTATAGTTGGGTTGATGGTTTGAATGGCGGTTGCAGTGGCGGGGGCAGTGGCGGGGACAGTCTGGGGGAGCATTCTTATGGACATAAAAGTAAACAAGGAGCAAGGAAAAGATGAGAAATACGGCAACGGGAACGCTGATTGCTATGGCGACCCGGGCGTCGTGGGAGATAGCATGGGAAGAGGTGCCAGTGGTACCGAGGTCGGAGAAATTAGACGGGGGTTGGTAGGTGAAGATGTTTGAAGGTTTTACTGGGAACGGAAGCACGGGCGAAGGCTGATTTTGGCATGCATATTCGAGCGTGTTGAGAACTAGGTATGTCTTATCAGGGCAATGGTCTTCGCTTGCAAGAAACAGATGCTTACAATTTGATAGATAGAGTTGGTTCGGGACCTTGCTATAACAGGACGCACAGCTTCCGACGTTCGGAAGGAAATCTGAATTTTGGCAATAGTCATAAGTAGACGAGGCTGTGGCATTGCGTAGATTGATTTCGAGAGCGTTAGCTATCCTCCCGCAAGCTGTAATACACTGATCCGAGGCTGTCTCATTGTCATCCTGAGGGAAATTGAACAGACACCAATCCAAGGCATATCTCATATTGTCTAGTATATAGCAAAAAGATCAGTCCTCCATGGAGACCTCTATAAAAAGGAAGGGTTTGGCTTACAGAGAGCCCATCCCAGATCACTCTGTTCCCCTGTTAGAGGGATTGCCTGACTTTGAATCTCACATGACACGCATGCCTGAAAGTCCACGCCGGCGGAAGTGCTGTTATAGTCATTGTCATGACAGGCAATATCACTTCCATTCGTATTGTAGACTGTTAGAGGACTGAAGCAGGAGGACGTGCAGTTAGAGCCTCCGACCACCAAAAGAGCCAAGACATGTGGGATGTTACAGAAGACGAGAAGGACGAGTGTGAGATGATGCAAGGTATTATTGCAATAAAATAGTCTTGAGGGCCGCATTGCACCCTGGGCGTGGAGAGTAGCATGAAACAATATCCTTGCCGTTTACATTAAAGGCTGAATGGATAACGAACGTAAAGGCCATAGAGGCCCTCTTCGCCAAAGGAAAGAAGGAAAGGACAATGGATAAGGATGATGCTGGGTAATGAATATTCCGTGAAGCAAAAGCGTGGACCGGTAAATAGGCAACATTTCCATCGAGCATTTAATGAGCGCAAGTCGATTGACTGAAGCGAAGCAATCCGACAAAAGGCGGTGACAGGCGTGATCCCACTCTCGCATCCAATGCGCGTGTGGATATAGTATAGAAGGCTCATCAAATCAGACGGAAGTCAGGAAGCCAGGTTGAACGTGTTATGGTGGGTGGATCTCCGATCTGTAAATCATCGTTATGACCTGCAGATGCCTGCAGGAAGCAAAGGGTTGGCCATGCAATGCAGAACAAGCTGCTGCCTCACCCGAGGGAGCCTCTCACGTCGATTGGATGAAATGCAGTAGCAACATGAATTTCGGAAGTATGCAAAGTTTTGCTTATATGACGCCTGGCGCATAGTGTAGCGCTTCGTCGTCGAGACACTCCAAACTTGCCATTGGTCTGCTCAACGCTCAGAAACAGGCGTGCGAGGGAAATACGATGCGGCGGGCCGTGCTGTGCTATCGTATGCGATATCTGCATGAGCCAAATAGTCGCGTCTGGTAGCACTCGAGCTGAAGAGACGCTCATTCGAGCTGTTAACCGCGGCTGGCTCGAGGAGACCGGGTTTGCACATAACGTTTCATGCGCTTGGGGGCTTCCTCCACTTATAAGAGCAGGCAGACTTTTCATGATCGTGATGAGGTATCATCATTTGCACACCATGCCAAACTTGTCGGGCGAGCTGATGGACATTCTAGGCGACATGTCGAGGGGTGGAAGTTGTTTGGTGAGCGTTAATCCGACAATCTAGCAGACAAGGAAACTACGCCCCACCACCAAATGTGATCCAGACTAGAAGAAAGTCTTGTGTGACAACATGTCAGATGTGAGGCCATACTTTGTGGAGAATTGTAGAGTAATAGTCTTGTATTGGTTTTGTATATACATAATCCCCCTGCCTACTGCAACGCAAGACCTCAAGCCAGGCACTCCTTCAGAGAAATCGGCCTGAGCATCTTTCTCTCGACACCTGGAGTACGTCCCATCAGCATGCCCTCGCGCCTCCCCACGTGCTCGGAGATTTGAGGCGCCTCAATTCTCCAAGCGCAGTGTGATTTCTTGGCTCGCATGTCATGCACGACCGTCAGGTAATCAAGCATAAATTAGCGAACCTTCTCAATAGTTTGTTCGAGTTTCCTGAGCGATCGATAGCCGAAAAGACGGGGGTGATGATTTTTTGCCATTGCCCACCCGGCCTCGCTGATTGGCCAACTTAGTGGCTCCCTAAAGACCTTGCGTGGTAGTTTGACTGATCTGATCGCCATGATCCTCATCTTCCATATGTCCAGTTGGTCCAGGAACGGGTACAGCAAATCGGTCTGATTCAGATTGCGGTTCTATGGGTGGTAACTCCTTGTTGACGACTGTGGTTGGAATGGGCCGCAAAGCAGATTCTCGAAAAGCGGGATGGGTCAGGCCGTCTATCACTGCAGAGTTGGTTTGGTTGGCTAGGTGCGATAGTTGTATTCTGGGCTCTGATTCTTCTTGGTATTTTTGAGTAGGCCGGGTGTCCGGGGAGTGTTTTGCTATCAAAGGGCCCTCTTCGGTCTCGTTGAAAGAGTAGTGTGTAACTTGTTGTGGTATCTCGATGCAACCTATGTAGAATGATTGACGATCTAGGCACTCTTCCAATTGGGCGAAAGTCAAGTAGTCGTCCATTCCAGGCGTTTGACCTCGACGCTTCCACGGTGTCGAGACATCCCACGAGTGTGGTCGAGGCGAACATTTGGCACAAACTGTGCAGCCTTGACCGTTTGGTCCTGGTTTGTGGAAGGCATCGAGAGCACTTTCGACATTCTCGGGGCGTTTGGATGACAGTGATTCGACACGGCGTCGGTGCATTAGACCTTTCAAAAACTTGGACGATCGACTATGGTGTTGTGATACGGTAACCTCGCAAGCACACAAGAGGGTATCGGATGACATGTTAATGTAGTGACGATATGATAGATGGATATTAGTGGGGATGATAGAGGTGTCAAGTAGACAGTCAATTCGTCTATATGTAAGAAGAGAGAAGGATGTTAGCAGAGCCTCGTTGGGAGCAGCACTGCCTAAGTTCGAAAGTGAAATATAGCAAGGCAGAAGGCAGGCTTCCTCCACGAATGCTAGCAGCAGCAGAAGTAGGAAAAAGCAAAGCCTTTACGTATCCTTCGACTTTGAGCTGGACCATGTTGCATGGTTCAGGCGATCGAACCCAAATTGCATTTGATCCTTCAATTACGGCCGCAGCTACGTCTCTTACCAAGCCTCGGACCCAATGCTGCAATGGTTGGCAACATGCATGATGCATCGCACCGAGAAAGGAGTGGCTCTTGCGGATTGCTGCCGCAGTACCAACTTACAGAGCCCAAAGCTGGTGGGCTGACAGACGGGGGGTTGGACGAGTGGTAAACTTGTCTGAAGAAGAGCACTGCCCCATTAGCACTGGAATCGAAAATTTTCCTCGTTGCCTATTAGTCGGCTACTGTGTTTCAGATGTCGGACCAATCCAGAGCATGGCAAAGCAGTCAATTTATGCGCGCAGGTGAAGATGACGGTAGCAGGAAATGTAATGGGAAAGAAACAAATGTGTGAGCGTCCTTTTTCATAGGGCGGATGTGCCAAGATATGCGGAAGCTAGTCCATGTGCGGAACGCTTCTCGTCGACCAATCAACTGGAGCTTCAAAGTAATTCATTCAAGCTCAATGAGCCGAAGCATGTTGAAACTTTTGACACGCTCAAAGTCTCAGCCAGTCCATCAAGTTTGTATACTATATTCTTCAGGAAGACAACATGTCATCAGCTGCACTTTTAGAACAAGATTTCGGCTCGGAATCTGAAGACGACAACTTTAACCCAGCACCCGCTGAGGACTCAGACAATGATGCTGTTGGTGACTCTGATGAAGGAGTCAATGTGAAACCGAATGGAAACGGAATTGAGCGACGGCGGCGGCCCTCGGAACAACAAAACGATGAGGACGAGGACGATGATGCGGAGGGCTCACCAGTGAACGGCCGAGAGAGCAATGGACACGGCTCAAGAGGGGCTGCAGCTGATGGAGATGAAGGCACAAAAGGAAAGGGCGCTGGCAGGCTGCAGGTTGCAGAAGAAGGTGGTGAGGAGGAAGAGGAGGACGAGGACGAGGAAGAAGAAGAGGAAGAGGACGAAGAGGAAGCTATTTCCGTAGGTCTTCGCCTTGTATCGTGGGATTAAGTCTAGCTCATACTTCGTCCAGGGCCGACCACGAAAGCGAGCACGTCGGGATCCTCGAAACCAATTCCTTGATGTCGAGGCCGAGGTTGATGAAGAGGACGAAGGGGACGAGGAAGATGAGGGGGATCAGGCGGATCCCTTCATTGCCGAAACACATCCGGACGACGTCGCCGATCTTCCAGACGGCGCGGAAACTGATGACAGGCGGCACAGAGAGCTTGACCGGCAGAGGGAGAGGGCCCAGCAGATGGATGCCGAGAAACAGGCCCAGCTACTGAGAGAAAAGTACGGGCGGAGAACGGCTACTAACGCAGATGCAGTTACGGTTCCAAAGCGTCTTCTACTACCAAGCGTGGACGATCCAAGCATATGGGGCGTCAAATGCAAGCAGGGGAAAGAACGTGAGATTGTCTTTGCGCTCACCAAGAGGATAGAAGAAAGGGCCGGCACCAAAAATCCAATGCCAATCATCTCTGCGTTCGAGCGTGGTGGAACTATGATCGGCTATATCTACATTGAAGCCAGGAGGCAGGCCGATATACATACGGCTCTTGAAGGTATCATGAACGTGTACCCTAGAACCTCGATCGTCATGGTCCCCATCAAGGAGATGCCAGACCTTCTACGAGTCACAAAAAGTGAATCCCTGGTTCCTGGTGGCTACGTTAGAATAAAGCGCGGCAAGTACGCGGGCGACCTGGCACAGATCGACGAGGTGGAGACCAATGGGCTCATGGCGTCTCTACGAATTGTTCCTCGACTTGACTATGGACAGGCTGAGGACAATAACGCGCCTATGGTCGATGGTAGTATAAAGGGTGAGGCACAGAAAAGGAAGAGACAGAACGCCATGGGCCTTAACAATCCGGCAACCCGACCTCCACCTAGACTTTTTAGCGATGTCGAGGCGAAGAAAAAGCACTTGAAATTTCTCCAACAAATGTCTACCTTCGACAAGAAACACTGGCAATATATGGGGGATACATACATCAGTGGTTTCTTGATCAAAGATTTTAGGATCCAACATTTGACCACAGAGAATGTAAACCCTACGCTCGAGGAAGTCACTAGATTCACAGCAGGGGCGGAGGATGGCACAGAGAATCTGGATCTTTCAGCTCTGGCTGCAACCTTGAAGAAGGGTACTTCTAATGAGAACTACCTCCCGGGTGACGTGGTCGAGGTCTACGAAGGCGAACAACAAGGCGTTAGTGGGAAAGCCGTTGCAGTGCGTGGTGACATTGTTACCATCGCCGTGACAGATGGAGAACTTCGTGGCCAGAGCATAGAGGTGCCTGTCAAAGGTCTCCGCAAACGTTTCAGAGAGGGTGATCATGTCAAGGTCATTGGTGGCAGTCGATACCGAGATGAGGTTGGCATGGTAGTCAGCATCAAGAACGACACTGTCACGCTACTGAGTGACTTGAGCATGCAAGAAATAACAGTATTCAGTAAAGACTTGAGGGAGGCAAGTGACACGGGTGTTGCAGGGGGTCTTGGGAGGTATGACATACATGATCTAGTACAGCTTGATCCTGCAACGGTAGGGTGCGTGACAAAGGTGGATCGAGAGTCGTTGCGCGTTTTGGATCAAAACGGGTCTACAAGATCCATCATGCCATCGCAGATATCTAACAAAATCGAGAAGCGACGACATGCAGTTGCTACAGACCGAAACGGATCCGAAATACGGGCCGATGATACTGTCCGCGAGATTGGTGGTGAGTCGAAACAGGGTGTCATTCTACACATCTACCGATCGTTTCTCTTCCTGCATAACCGGGAGCAGACCGAGAACTCTGGTATCTCTGTAGTGAGAGCTAGCAATGTCGCTACTGTGGCAGCAAAGGGTGGCCGAGTTGCCCATGGCGGTAGTAACGGACCAGATCTCAACAAGATGAACCCTGCTTTGATGAGGAACGGTGCGAACAGCAACGGAGCAATGGCACCTCCGAAGACTTTTGGACGAGATCGTGCTCTGGACCAAACTGTCACTATTCGAAAAGGACCGTACAAAGGCTTGCTTGGTATTGTCAAGGATACCACGGATCTTGAAGCACGAGTCGAGTTGCATACCAAGGGAAAGACCATTACTGTGCCTAAGGATACCCTTGGATTCAAAGAGTATGCGTCACTATATAACTTGATGATTATGACTGACATTCCGTAGCCCCTTGACCGGACAGAGCATTGACTACACCCGCTTCGCTGGAACACGAGGAAGAGGCGGCGGTGGCCGTGGAGGATATGCAGGTAATATGGGTGGTGCTACTCCAGGAAGAGAGCCCCAGTGGCAAGGTGGCCGCACTCCTGTGCCAATGGCAACAGGAGGCCGTACGCCAGCCTGGGGAGTAGGTGCTTCATCAGCTCGAAGCATGTCCCACACTCCCAGAATCTCTTATACAAGGCTAACATCTCCCAGCACCAGCCTGGTCCGCCAACGCGTCAACAGCCCGAACCCCGATGTGGCGCCAAGACGCCATGGGCTCCAACGGCGGTGGTCGCACACCTGCCTACAACGCCGGCGGCGATGGTTCTCGAACGGTCAATCCTTATGCCGACGGTAGTCGCACCGTCAATCCCTATGGCGGCTCCACATCCTACGGTAGTGCTTCAGGAGGAGGAAGCCGCACCCCTGCCTGGAACCCCACCGCAACATCCTCCTCCTACTCACACGACCCCTTCTCCTCTCGCACACCCGCTCACGAACCTTCGTACGGCCGCACACCCGCTCCCTCCTACCCCACTCCTCAAGACTCAAGACCTTATGATGCGCCTACACCAGGGAAAGACTTTACAACAGCGCCGACGCCGGCGGCACATCCCAGCAATGGGTACTCGGGTAGTACGCCTGCCGCGATAGGAGGGGCGCCAACGCCGAAGTTTAGTGGGGATGCGCCGACGCCGTTTAGTGGACAGCCGGAGACGCCGGGGTGGAGAGGTGAAGCGGACGATGAACCAAGGTATGAGGAGGGGACGCCTAGTCCTTAGGGAGAAGGGTGGAGACGGTCGGATAGAGGCTGCTGAGGAATGGTAGCTCGTGCTTTTGTTGGCGTCAGGGGACGCGACAGTGAGCATAGTGGACCTTACTACACATCAGAGGACTGTCGGTCTTCCCGTTCGATGAAAATGCTGCAGGTAATGGCATCAAATTATCGGGTTAGAAATTCATTTCTCTTCTCTTTTCTTCAACACAGCGGCATACTCTTCTTATCATCGCTTATGGCTAGGATATAGCCAATCCTAGCCCGATCCCAATCTCCAACACTCGGGTTTCAGATTTCATGTATTTCATATATGATCCGGGTATCAAAATGCAATGTAATACCCGCTGAAAGAAATGCATACTCGTTTGCGCTAGTAAGAACCTTCCTAATAAAGTCCCCTTACGGTCATACTCTTTTCATTGCGTAGTCTCAGCTTTCCCTCATCTCTTTCTTCTTTCCCCTTGTTCTAGTTCCTGTAGGTATGTCAATTTCGAGCGCCCACTCCCTTTTCATGATCTTCGGCTCTTGATCTGGCGTCGATTGCCCAGTCGAATGCATGCTCTCGCGATTCTTTCCAAGAAGGTTGGATACCGTTTTACCCGTCGGCATGTGATGGAATAACCGTTTGTACCGGGATTCGGACGAATGGGCTGACATGCTCGTGGAACTCTTGCTTGGTGTCATGGCAAACGCGGGGATGGTGGGCTTAGCGCTGTGGGGCGCTGGCGTGAACATCCCATAATGGTGGTGGGATGGTGTGGCAGGCTGGGATGCAGAGCCGAAAAAGGGGAGCCACTTCTCTTCTCCAGTGGGAGAGGACGGGGATTCTGTAGGGGATGAGAAAGAGGTGGAGGATGAAGAGGATGTTAAATTGGAGGTCTCATCGGCGCCGGAAGATGTGACGTCGTGGAGGGGTTTGGAAAGGTAGTCGGACGATGGCAATTGCTGTTCTTGGGGTATATCACCAGAAGATCGGCCGTAGAGGAGGGTGTTGATGCTTAAAGACTTCTTATGACGACCGGATCTGCTTTGGCTGTGTGTGCGAATGGAAGGTGTGCTTATAGGGGCAACAGCCGGTTCGGGGGCGCTAGTTTGCGAGAGAGGCCGCCTAAATCGATGTCTTCGAGTTTCTTTCCTGGGGTCTGAGGTTTGTCGTGGACGCATCCTCGACTCGACTTCGCTTGGACTAAAAGCCACCCTTGCGCGCAGCTTCTGCACTGCATCGTCCAATGCAAGTTCAATAGCACAGTGATTCTTGATGATACTCAGCTTAGGCCAGGTGGCTCGCTCACCACCGAGCATTGCCCTGTGCATGAAAGCTGGGGTTGGGTTAGATAGCATACGGGGAAATTCGGCATAAGAGATATCTGGGAAGATAGTAATGTCGCCTGAGTACTTCTGGCTGAGCACAGATACTGTCTTGGTCAAAATATTGGGAAAAATACCCATGTCTGCCAATGTGTGCATCCGATGCAACGCCTCGCTCTTCGCAAGGTGAGAGACATTATTGAACCATGCTGGCCCGGGTGATATTGTGCCACTGGATCTTTTGGCTTCTTCTCCTATGGCGTCCTCGTCCTTGACGAGAAAGGGGACGACGTGTGGATTGACTTGAGACACAATGAAGTGATTCACGTTAAACATTTCAGCTAGTCGAGTCATGGGTATATCGTTATCGACTGAGCCATCGATCCATCGCTGGGGCGAAGGGTTCCAGGGTACGGCTTCACCAGTCTTGGGATCCTTAGAAAGAAGTGAAGCAGCTGTATAGACAAATGGGACCGAGCAAGACGCAGCTCTGCGTGTTGTTAGCTTCTCATGTAATTTTCAGCAATGAGCGATACTTACACAGCGGACCATATAAGCACATTGGGAGCGGTAATGTAGTTGAGCAATCTCGGAAGCTCATAGAGACTCGCACTCGAGACACAGATATTCAAAATCTTTCTTGTTCGATTGTAGGCCTCTTGAAACGTCATATCACTCAACAGATCTTTCATTACCCTCGTCAAATGGCTAATGTCGTATAGTGCACCGTGTTTGAGGAATCGCACTGCTTTACGTAGCAGCCCATCCTCATTGCCCTCCTCTTCAAACACCGCGAGGTCTCCATCACAGAAGGTATCAAGTAGTTCAGGTATTTCTTCATCAGTGTGAACACACAGAACTGCAGATACAATGCTGCCTGCTGAGGCGCCGGATATGATGCGAGGTAGAAGTTTGGCTTCCCAGAGTGCTTTGAGGACCCCAATGTGATTCATCCCGAATGTTGCCCCACCAGACAGCAGAAGCGCACTCCTGCCGAATGCCTGCCTTGCAGATAGCACTTGTTCTAGTATATATTTCGACTCCATTCCGTCGCACTTTGCTCTCGCGGAGACGTCCAGTAATGCGTTCAGAGTTCCCAATGCCGATGTGATGTATCGCTCAATTAGGTCCTTGGTACCAATGTGGGTATGCTTGTACATTCGCAAATCACCCATGTCCCCCAGATCTCGGGTCAATGATGTGCGGATGAGGAACAGCATGCGTCCAATGTCACAGCTTATGCGTGCTTCGTCAAGCTGCTTCGACCGCGCTTCCACCAGTTGGGCATCGTATTCTGGCGATTCGAAGATAGTCTTCCATTCATTGTTCCCCTCCAGGTCGTCGAGCTCTGTAGCTGCTGCTTTCCAATCGGCATGATTTGTAGCCTAGGCGCGCCCAGTCAGTATTTGTAGCAATGGCATGGCACAGATTGGTATGAGTGGAAAGCTTACCATTCGCATCTTCAGAGATAAGAGCTGTTTCATATCGGCCCGACCTTGTCTTCTCGCACGTTCCTCCTTGGTAGTGCCATCATACCAATTCTCGACCGCTTCTCCTACGTTTTCGATTGGGTTTCGCGCAAAGTGTACCAGACCCGCAAGTGAGCTCGAGGACCGACGTATCTTTCGATTTTGTTTTCCACTGGTTGGGATTCGAGATTCGTTATCACCATGGCTGAGCGTCAGACTATTTAGTAATGGAATGCTTGGGATGTAGGCCATCGTGAGAGGTCATTGCCTTTGTGAAGAAGTTGAGTGGTTTACTCCTGCTTCAGCAATCTGCTTGAACAGTGAAATCCGAAGTGTTGAAGGACGATGGTGCTGTGTGGTAGTTAAGGGTGATATCATACTCTACACAGATGACAGTGGGCTGTCACGCGGTCTCATGTTTTTATTAGCTGGTAAGGTCATCCTGCGGATGCAGCGTGACGGCACCAACGGATCTAAGTCCGGCGAATTTTCCGGCAGATGGGGTGGAGTTCAGTTACCTTATTGACTTGACTTCTTATCTATTTCTGTTTCCTACTGTACTAGTACATGCACAACCCTTTGTAGTAGCATACGAGATAGTAGCAAAGAAATCCTAGTCTCAACATTAAACTACACAACAAAGGATCAGTCACCGAATGCTACCCTGTCCTCGATTGCAAGGCGACTTCCCCGAACGTCACGGGATGATGTCTCGAACAGGGTTTCTTCGCCTAGGGCTGAGCACAGTCACACGAGTCATTTAACATTGGACACCCGTGTTTATTACTACAACTAATCACGCTCGTCAAGGAAAGGGAATAGACCAAATTGGATGAGAGCAAAGCCATTCAAAATGACTATGTAAACGGTGTATACCGTTTTGCTTCCACTTGGTATGCAGTAAGAGGACTTTCACGCCCTGGAACCAGGCTCGACTACACTCTACAAAACCCGCCAACTTCATCGGCATTTGTTATGTACGCACAAAACCACAAACTAGAGGATGACCACAGGACCGGCAGCACACCAAGGCTCAAGCACTTCCTCGACGCAACGAACAAGGCGCCGCAAAGCTGACGTGCGGACCAATTCCAACTCACCACTAGCTTGTCTGAATCGAACTCATACCAACATCCAGGTGTATGATTGTGTCGACAAGCCTTCAACTTCCTGCAGAAAAGCAGTGACAGAAGTATTGCCCAGCGTCCCTTCAAATTTGATATACTGGCAGAGCTCACAGTCGCATGTATTGCGGACGTTGTCCTAATAAATTGGGTCTTCTGGGCGACTTGAATTAAGAGAAATAGTCAGCATGGGCTTCGTTCGCAGCATTCACTTCAAGCATCTGCCAGCAGTCGCATTCGCTGTGAGCTCGGGTCAATGTGCACGTCGTTGGAATTTTTTGAGGTGCTAAAAACCTGTATTCTGACAAGAACAATCCCATCTTCCTTCATTTGTCTAATACTTTGCAAGGCCAACCACAGGAAAGCATTTATAGTACAGAAATCAGCCATGATGTCGTCAAGTTGGAGGAGTCTGAACTGTGGAAATATTTCATTCTACGAAGTTCCGGCTCAAACGCAAGAGGAAAGTGCCGAAAGTATGCCACTTGGACGCCCAATTCTCTACTCAATACGTAGTATTGAATGGATGAGTCTGAGTAATATCCTGTACCCACTCCCTGATAGAGCCTCTCATCTGGGTCTCTACCCCTTCTTCGCGCCAGAAATGACCGGCACCAGTAACCTCATGGAACTGCAACAGCGATTTTGGTTTGCACTTCAGACCCTCGGCCCATCTTCGTAGCCTCCTCTGCGACGCGAAGAAATCCTTGTCGCCGTAGATGACCAGCGTCGGATGATCCAGGAATTTTGCTTCACTCTGAGCCATATCACCTGAGCGCAGATGTGAAAACATCGTTGCAAACGTCGAGATTGGTGGCTGCAGAAAGGATATTAGGAGATAATGTATCTGCGGTGGAGGTACTTCCACGGCTACGAGGCTCTCAACGACGAGTGTATGCTCAGACACTTCACTACTGTGCTGTCGTAGCAGCTTCTTTCTCGATCTTTCTATACTCCTTCGTACAGTGTCCAAACTCCTCCTGCCTTCATGGCTTGCACGCCGACTGCCCGGCTCAGATTCCTCTCCTCCAAAAGTCACTGCCATTGCACGCGCTGATACCCCGAGCTTCTCATGAGATCTCGTCTTTCGAGCTTGTTGTGCTTCGCGGTATAATAGGGTGTCCTTGTTCCATTGTGCTGCTAAACTGACAGCCCGAAGCCTTATTCTACATCAAGTTTTCAGAGTCAGTATTGCCCTTGCAAGAATGGGTTTCGACTGTCAGAACATGTCTAAAGGGTCAACACGTCTGAGACAAGACCGAAGTCTCAAAACCTGGTTTTAAAGAGGATGGGCTTCGAAATGACGCACTCTGCCTCTGCGGTACCTTTGTGGACCTTTGCAAAGCGTTGTAGTATATACTCTATCGGAGGTAGAAGGCTTGTTATAAGTGAGCCGTACGAGTAGCCGCTGATTATCAATTTCATGCCGCCAGAAGTCGTCGATTGAGGCAGCGAGGACAGGTCATACGCTGATGGTATCGAAGACAGCACTGTGTCGGGTGTCTTAGAGAAGCGTGTGTGAGATCCACAACCCCTAAGGCTTTCGATGTAGTGTACAAAGAATCCAATGAAGGAGAAGTAGTCCTCGGTCTCGGGCTTGCCTTGCCAGCTGGTCTTACCTTTTGAGGATCCTGCACCTCTGTAAAGACGTTAGACAATGATACAAGTCCAGGCAATCTTAACATCCTACCTAAAGTTGAATGTCCCAACCACATATCCTTGCTTCAATATCTCGGCGGCAGCTGATAAGACAACCCAGTCATCGTAGCATCCACCGAAGGGTGCATATGGATGTGCAATAATTGCTCCTCGTGGGCTCCATACATGTTTGCCATCTATAGTGTTCATTACTGAATGTGATGGACTATAGATACGACAATCAAGCGTTGTATCATCGTATATCGAAGGAATGGTGAATGTGAATGTGGGCTCGGAGAGCATGGTTGTGGCTCGTCACAAATAGTAGCTTGACGGCGATCGGTGGTGTTTGAGCAAGGCCACCGTATGTTGGAGTCATCGTGAGTAGTTTTGCTGTTGTAGGAATAATGTAGAACCTGCAGATAATACACGTTTTTCTCGACAACCTTCGACATTCACCATTACTTTTTTTTGATACTAACCCAAAGCAGTCAAATCTAGGGTAATTGCTAGTGTAGGGTTCGAGGGTTCGAGGACATGAGGACACGAAAGTTAGAGATTTTCTACGATACAAAGAGTGCAATATTCGTTTGCTTGAAAACCCTGATACGTTCCGATGGTCTTCTATACGTCGTCATTCGAAATAAGCAAATCTGGCCCAGGACCGTCGTCCTCATCCTCGTCCTCGTACTCGGACCTGTCCAAGATACCACGAAGTCCCGCTGGGCGGTCTTGCTTTCCTAATGCTTCCAGACGCTCTGAGAGGTCAACTGGGAAGACCGACTTGGTGCTAGGAACCGGAGCGTTCCCGTCTTCACTCATATACTCTTCACCTTTTGATCGTTGAGCAGCCTCCAGTGCACCCTGCAGTACAGTCTGCCCTTCAATCATAGCTTCCAGCTCGGCCCCAATACAGCAAACTAGGAGCTTCCAATTCCGTGCTGCTGAGACTTCCAATTTACTCTCAATCCGCAATCTTGCTTTTGACATGTGCTCCAAAATCTTCCTCATTACCCCTATAGCATTGCCATTTTCGTTCTCTTGGACCAGAGACACTTGCATTTCATGCATCTCTTCACGTAGCAGCTTTTCGACAACAGTCACATCCTCAGAGACTTCATTCCAAATCCCAGAGCCTTCCTCCAGCGCGCCCCTTTCCGTGTTCACATCGTCAAACCGCTTTCTTAATACATCTCGCTCTTCAGCGTACTGTTCCCTCGCCATTTGCAGCGTCCGTCGCTCGGCGGGTAAAGCCCATAGCCCTGTAGCCGTAGCAGCCCTACTATCACGCATTGGTGGCCTCTCAAGGAGTGACGTCGCCTCCTTCTCCGCCAACGTCAGCGCGGACTTGTACGAGCTGAGCTTGCTCTGCACACTATTATCTAAACCTTCAATCTCTCGTAGCAGCTGGCGGTGCTTAGCCTTCATCTCCCACAGCCTAGTCTCCACCTCCCGGATCTCGTGATCTAAAGCTTTCTCCTTCGCACATTTTGGAGTCAGCGTTGCTTGCTCAAGGCGAGAGATCTGGATCAATGAAACAGGTTTGAGAGTAGGAGCGGGGTTCTGCTCCCGGACTATGTCTTGCGGCTCAAGAATTGATACAAAATAGGGATGGATGATTCCGAAATGTGCGTACCTCGTCCTTGAGATCCTCCGCTTGGCGGGTCGTGTCTTCTGATTCAATGTTCTCAATACGTCCCTGCAATCCGACCGTCTTTTTCTCAATCCGCTGTACGGTACCAATTGCTTCTGCTCGTTGCAAGAGTTCTCCCTCTAGTATCCTGCCCTCCTCGACCTTCAGGCTTGCCAGATCCGATATAGCGCGCGCAATTCCTCTGCGCACGCCTCTCAGACCTAGTTTCCGTTTCGTGGGCTGACGCACAGGAATTACACTCCTTGGCTTCCTGGGGCTGCCTGGGCCGGAGTATGCCGTTGTCGGTGTTCTGCTACCTGTAGATGAAGTTTCATCTTGAAGTGAGCTGCCCGTGAGACCAAGAAGAAGACCTTCGCTTTGGGCATCGAGAAGATGCTGAAGGGTACTTTGCAGGTAGGCTTCCTGGCGAGAGATGGTGACGAGGGCATCGGAGTGCGGAATCTGAACAGATGTCATTTTGTGTTGAGGTTGTGGGTTAGGGCTTGCTGGCGCAGTTTGGTAGGGCGTTTGAGAGAGCATTGGGTTTCGGGATGCATGCATTGGAAGGAGGGGGATGTCTTTGTTAGAGGAAGGGAAATTAAAGAGGGATCTAAGTGACATCTTTAGATCAGCAGGTGGGAATGGCAGAACGAACAGAATGGTTGGTGCTGAGACCTGGGGAATGTAGAGACCTACAACAAGTCATCGTGTAGACAGTCTATCAGGCAGCACACCAAGGTTTCTTAAGATCAGTTTGTCATACGGCAGTGTTAGCGAAATGTGACACTATCAAGAGGGTCGTGTGACCTATTCTACTCTTGGCTGACCGACCTTTGACGGATTTCATGACTACGACAGATGGCTCGATCACTGGAAGCCAAAAGGTCCTTACAATTTTGTAATGCCGTAATTTTCTTGCTTTCGAGACTATGGAATCATTAAATCATCCAGAGTTCATTCCCAACATCAGTCATCCATGCCCCTGGCTCTATCTAGATCATGGCTTTTGGCGACTCCAGACTCCTCGCTCGTAATGCGTTGCTAAAGTAAATGCCAAAAGTACTAACAGATCCTCTAATGGCGTTCTATCATAAGGAAACACCCCAAACGCCTCTACCACCGCTGACGCCCAACCAGTCACTCCCTTGACTAGTCAAGCCGCTCTGTGGTGCCCAGCTAATGTTTCCAACTTCATAATCGCATTGCCAGCTTGCGGTCGGTCCTTGTGTGTTGGCTGGGGTTGAGTTTCCTGATGCCTGCGGATTACCGTTCGAGCCTGGGGCCAGCGTAGCATTACCTTGGTTTAGAAGATCCCATATTAGTACTAGCGAATCGTCTCCACCAGATGCTAGCGTGCCTCTTCGAGAAGGCGACCATTCTATGCAATTGATTGCAGCTGCGTGTCCCCGTAGTTCGAGCAATGCCTGGCCTGGTTGCCGAACATCTAGAATTCGTATGCTGTTCGAGTCTTGTGAAAATGTGGCCAGAAGATGCGCATCATGGGGAGAAGCTACGGGGACGACACTTAGTCAGAAGAGAGGTTGGGTACACGGCAGGACTGGGTTGATTCACCTGCTAATCTAAGTAGTGGTGGTGCGTATGACATCGTTTGCTGTGCAGTAGTTGGGCTCATATTCCCAGGACTTGATGCTAGACCCCATGTTTATCAGCCACGAGGTGATGTACCGAATCAATAGAGACAAACATTTCTCGTTGTTCTTCTCCGAAGGCTCGTATATGATCGTACTATGTTCTAGACTTCTGAGGTCGAACATTCGTACACTACCATCGGCGCCACAGCTCACGAACACGTCGACGCTGTTAGCGCAGAAACGGACATCAAAGACTTCTTTGTCGTGCGCTATCAGTTGCGTCTTGGCCGTAAGCGTGGGTATATCCCAGATTGTACAAGTGGTGTCGATGCTGGAAGTAATAATGAGACTTGGAGAAAGTGTATTCCAATCCAAAGAAGTGAGAGGTGCAGTGTGTTCGGGCGATTTGGAGTTCGAGAGAAGGGCAAGAGGTGTCAGCTTTTGAGGTGGCAGTTGTGAATTATTAGACGAGCGGGATATTGAATTACTTGGATTATAGGATGACTGCGATGGCAGAGACCACAGGCGTAAATGGTCCCCAGATGTGGCCAGAAGGTCAGTAGATTGCTTTTGGGAGGACGCCGGTTCCCACAGTATCCTTGTGACAGGATAGGAATGTGTTGCTTCGGCGGTCTTAACGAATTCAAGACCGAACTGAGGCGCGTCTGTTGAATGGTCAACTTCTGGCTCCGGGACAACCTGGGTTTCGAGAATTTGAATCTAGGTTCCCAGTCAGAAAGAGAAAATAAATCTTCCAAGTATATGACGGCAACAGAATCGGTCACTTACAAAGTTATGCCCATCCTCGACGTAGCTTCCAATCGCCATCTTGCCTGCGGAATCACGGGAATTTTGCTGCTGGACTGGCCATTTGCACCAATCAAAGGCATAGACTGCCCATGGAGCCAAATAATTGCTGTTCGTAGGAAACGCAGGGTAGCCGTCGTTTGAGTATGGGTTTCCGCTTTGAGGCCCATCGTTTGCTGCTGAGTCATCTAAAGGTCGTATATCTGCCAAGCCGAGCGGTGAGTATCCAGAGTCGCCTTGGGTTGCCTGAGACGACGTGTATCTGTGGCTGGCTGGTGACGCGTATTTGGAACTCTCAGGAGTATTGACAAAAGGGGTGTATTTTGTCTGATCCATTCCAGCAGGACTAGACCGAGAGTAGCTGTGTGCTTGGCTGGTCGTCGAAGGTCTTGAGGAGTGGGGTTGTTTTTGAGCGGGAGTCTGGACTTGAGGTAAAGTTGGTACAGTAGAAGGCGCAGTAATAGACGCGGAGGCACCTGGACGGCCTGGTTGTAGAGAACCTGGGAGCGAGGCTCCCCCTGGAGCGTTTGCGTAATGAGAGCTTTGAGGCGTGGCTTGTTGAACATTGATCCCAGGAGCTGGGACCCCTGCGAATTCATGTGACGAGTGATATGAATGATGCCGCGGTAGATCTTTCGATGTTGATGGGGCTGGGGCTGTGTTTGGTGGAATATGAAGCTCTTCTTGCCGTCGGCTATATGTTTGCGCTCGACGAGGAGTCTCAAAGCCTAGGACATGGTCAATGCTGCTGGTTTCTTACCGCAAAAGCAATCCTCGACTGACCTGATGAGCCTGCACTCTGCGAGATCAGTGAGCTAGGCGACGAAGCATACGCACTGTCGTTAGCTGCCATACTGGAGCCTTGGTTTGCTGTCACCTTGTAAGTATCTGTCGTATCTTTGGGGACGAAAAGTCCTACTTTGATACGATCCACCGGCCAGACCTGTCATGTTCTCAGGTTGCGTAGAGGTGGAGTGTTCGTGGCCGGGGAATGACATTGTGCTGCTACAGCAGGAGCCGTTGTATTTGACCCTCCATTTAACGGGTATACGATTGTTTTACTTATGAACGATCAGGGAATTGCTTTGCTTCGCTCCTCATTCTCACTTCACACTGTTGAAGATCTAGGGAATTGCAAGCGCGCTTAGCGCGAAGGACGAGATCTTCTCATTTTGCAGCCTTGGCTTGCGTGTTTTCCATGTGAACCAGTTCCAAGAGAAGCAGCTTTGTCAGATTACTACTTCAAGTCGTGATTCTTTGACCTGTCTTGTCTACTGCTCTTTCTCAATATGGCTGACGGTCATAAGTCCAGCCCAGTGTGGCTGCTGTTACTTCCCCGTCCACCCTCCGAAATATCGCTTAATGCATTAAGGGTTGCATATGGACCAGGTCTTAACCAAGTTCTACGAATAGCATCAAATGCCTCAGCCGGATCATCCAATGTGGTTTTGGATGTTGCCATTGCTTACGACGATGAGCTGATCTTTCGATACTCAAAAGTACAGAGGCTTTTGGGACTAATGTATAGACTGATCTGCGTTATCTGCATGGAGAATGCCATTGATCTACAGTACGACAATGATGTTGACGCCCGACTGATCATCTTCCATAGAGGCGTAACCGACCAGCATCAAACATTCGGTGATTTGCAAACTTTGGCACGAAGTGATCGGGCATGGCAGCGCTTATGCTCCCTGGAGAGCGAGTCCGCGGAAAACTTGCTTCAGGACTTCCTTCATATAAGGATAGGGTTCTCAGACGAGACTATGCGCAGTAACCATCAGATTGAAATTGAGAGGTTCCCAGGAGGCCTCACCATTCGCCAAAAGTATTCGCAAAACGCTTTCCAGGAGAGTCCGTCCAATCGTCATCGTTCCGTTGCGGTGGGAGGTACTTTTGATCATCTTCATGCTGGTCATAAGCTGCTCCTTACAATGACAGCCCTTGTCCTCGATCTGAGATCCATCCAGGGAGCGTGCTTGACAATTGGGATCACTGGCGATGAACTTCTTAAAAACAAGAAGTTTAGAGAGGAACTAGAAGACTTCCCAGAGCGCCAGCTCGCCGTCCAGGAGTTCTTGCTTGGAGTCTTGGGATTGGCCTCACCGAGCCATGTGTTGGATAATACACGGCATGTTGAGAGCACCTCGAACCACGGCAGAGAAGTCCACAACATGCTCAAGTCTGGATTGACCATCAAATACGTGGAGCTTTTTGATCCGTGTGGACCCACAATTACGGACGAAACGATCACGGCGCTTGTGCTATCCGCAGAAACTAAGGACGGAGGACTGGTGGTAAACGACAAGAGGGGAGAAAAGGGGTGGTTTGCTTTGGAAGTCTTCGAAGTTGATGTGCTCGATGTCAGGGATGGCGAGGGTGATGACCGGGATCGGGCACGAGACAAATTTCAGGGCAAGATCAGCAGTACAGATATTCGACGCAGGATACACGAGAAATCTGCCACAACATTTGACAATCCTGGTGGGAACAGCAAGCAACTCCATTCAGGTTGAAGGCCCTTGGAGTTGGAAGCAGTAACAGCCTAAAGCCGCAACCAAGGCTAGCAGCAGCCCCTCCCTGCATTCTGCAGCAATGTGGGGATGCTGCAGTGAGACCGCAGCTTGTCCAATCAACGATCACCTGCAGCAAGCTATCCAAGTCCAACACTTCGGACTTGTCAAGAATTCGCAAGCTTGTCTAATTTTGATGTTCTGGGAAATGCTACGAGTCTCTTTGCTCGTAGGCCGAAGCGCCAGATGTGTCGGCTAGATCAATTACGGCTAGACGCATCGATCACAATTGCCAATGATCTTTCTTCGACAGCACATCTCAACCTGTTTAATCCTCTCTTCGTGTTCAGCTATATATAGCTTCCAATTGTGCTCGGACGCGGATGGCGAAATCGAAATCGACCCGTTGCATCAAAAATAATAATGTCGTGGGAACGCTCTTCATTTGTACTTGCGTACATGCGGAAGCGCCATCCAACTTCTGGGCTTAATCTACACGACCTGCACGGCTGACAAGCTGTCCGATCCAGACCGTCTCCCGTACGAGCAGGAGCCTGACAGCCATTCCTTTCAATAGTTGCAGCGGGAAGGGTAGTCCCGTGGGTGAGATTTTGATCATGTGACTTGCAATGGGGGGGGAAAGAGAAGCCATGATTCGCTTTACGTTTTTGTGTTTCTTCCTTCTGCTCCGTGCGTGTGTTGGCATAATGTCGTCTGACATCCTATTCCTGTTCCCTTGCTTTGATTTTCCAGGCGCTTTTTCTCGGATTTCGTCCCCGCCTCCATAGTACCATCTGCACAATATGATTGACGTCTGCGCTATTTCCATTGTTCTTTTGTAAGCTCGATGTCGTGTGTGTCTCGATGGCGAACATTCAGAAGCTCTCAAACGAAATCCTAAATGCAATCCTCGACAACATCGAGTCAGAGTCTCAAAAATGCGTCAGCGTTGACCGGAGAGAGTACCTCTCCGTCGAAAGCTTCCGGCTACCAAGGCCATTACCATCTCAAGCACAAGACATTGCAAACTTCAGACTATCGTGTCAAAGATTTGCAGAATTAGGAATTCCCTATCAGTTCACTAGGGTTACCCTTCGTTTCTCCTCACGGGGTTTTCGAAGATTGGAGGATATTTGCAGCAACGTTCATCTGATACAGCACACACGGAAATTTAGCTACCTAGTCCCTCTCTTTTATGGTAACAGTAAGTCACTCGGCCAATCAAATGGTGCGTGAGCTCATGAATACCAAAGGCAGATTGCAGGTTGGTGAATTTATACGTTCGAGGCCCGCAGACTCCTTCGACCCCTTGCATGCTGCGAGCTTACGAGCGAGGGAGAAAGATCAAACAAAGATACTACGATTCGGTGAAGACATCCGCATCCTGAAGAAGGCAATGACAGCATTCACAACACTTCAGCATGTGCAGATCCTTCGTTTGACTGATGAAGCCGATCAACATTTGTTCAAATTGTTGGACCTAGAAGGATCAGCTGCTGCTCCTTCTGGACTGCCCGTGGTAGACTTGAGATGGTCGCCAGCATGCTATCATGCCATGAGGACTATCGCTGAAGCTTTAACGTCCACACGATCATCCTTCAATAAATTTTCAGGGCCAATGATGAGCCCTCAGAGCATGCTAGCTATTCAGAGAAACATTCCCCAGACACTTTGTTCACTTGCGTCTGGTCTCACTTGTCTTGAATTACACTTTGAGGATGGCACAGATCTCAACACCCGGATTCAAGAACTCTCCGGCCTTTTCCGCGCCGTGTTCTCGGCAGCGAAGAACCTACAGGCTGTGCATGTTGGGTTTCCTTCCCGTACGCCGCTCAATCTGAATCTTGAAGACATCTTCCACGATATCAAATGGGATAAGCTTCGTGCCTTTGGCATCCAAGCTTGTCGTCTGGAAGCAAGAGAAATCATTTGGCTTGCTAGACGGCACAGCAAAACACTCAAGGGCTTGCGTCTACGCGATGTGCTCCTCAAGGAGGACGGCATGTGGAAAGACGTTCTGCAAGTGCTTCGTACAGAGATGGAACAGCTGGACTGGGTTTGTATATTTTCGATAGTCCCTTCCTGTTATGGGTTATTTGTCGAGCTGGAAGACATGTTTAGGGAGCGGAGGGCTCTTGAGTCCCCTTTGATCAGTCTCATTGCTCGTGACTTTACCTCGAATAAGGAATACTGACCCCGGAATCTTTGTAGGTCAGTCTCCGTCGAATTGACTACTCAAATCATTTCGATGATTCGTGGGAGGGCAGTATGGAGGTTCCTGATGATATAGCCTTCGGATCAAGCGATAGTGACGAGGAAGACGATTTCCCTGCCCATCTGAGCGATGCCGACATTGACGATGATTCAGACGAGAGCAGTGATGCGGACACCGACCACGGTCCTGACGCGAATGAGCTTGCTTTGTCGCCTGACACACCAGCCTCACTACCTTTCTGCGTTTGTTCGAATGGTTCACCTGCGCTCCACGCGGACGATTTGGGGGACAACGGCCATTCTGTGACTTATCCCCAGCGGAAGATGTGGGAGAAATGGGTTATCGGTGGTTACTGTTCAGAACATTCAAGCTAGTCCAGTGGAATGGGATCTATTCCTCGATTTTCCAGCATACAATAGCACTTTTGTGATTCAGCATCTTCGTCATACTTCATATGGCCAAGACAAACTGCGGCGTCCGGTATAGAAACAACAGTGGGCGGAAACTTTCCTCAATCAACGCGAAGGCTTCTGATACACAAAGTTGTCTCCTATAGAAGCAATGGGACACACAATTTTAGGATCCATCGCGCCTTGTGGTCACTCTTAATTCTTACCCCAACCCTCTAGGTTCTCAACAACAGGAACTCGCCCACTCCTTGTTATGATCCATTCCACTTCTTCATCTCCATCATTGACTTCCTGATGCTCGGCATTTGCCGGTATCAATGCGAAGTCTCCCTTTTCCAAGACTTGTTTCTTCTTTCCTCCTTCTGAAACCACTGCTCCTCGCCCTCTTACGCAGTAAACAATGGTATCTTGGGGCCCGTGATGATGAATGGCCGAGGAGGAGTGGGGTTTGGCGATCATGACTGCAAGTCTGAGCCTATGTTCTCGCGATGAGGGCTTTGCAGGGGGGATAAACCGGATGCGCTGAGGCTGTCCGACTTGTCGATGATTGCACCTTGCCTGACCATGCCTTCTGTCTGTCCGGTAGTTGTGTGAAGCTCATACGCTTTGGTGATTTGGACAGGAGCGGCCATACTCGATTGATGTTAAGGCAATTTCCCCTCCGAGCTGGAAACGGTATGAGAGAAAGCGAAAATGCTTAGCTATTGTAGTCACGTGCATGCTACTCTTGTACGCGGGTGTAAGGCTTTGGTAAATGACCTGAATGACTGACGACATGAAGTCCAACCCACAGAAACCTGAGCCGAGGTTATCAATTCATAGCCAACGGCGGAAGTCACGAGGGGCATTCTGACCAATCAAACATCTTCCACAAATCTACACTTTCCACTTTCCAGTGCCAAATTGCCAAATTGCCAAAGTGACTTGAAGCAAGTCAACCGAGCCCATATGACCGTTATATTGCCTGTTAGTACATACATTTAGTGTAGTAGAAAATTTGGCTTCGGTGAATTGGTCACTTTGTGGGGATTGCAGTCAACTACTTAATTCCGGCCGAGGCATCTCTCAGTGTCCTCCTCCGCATTCTTGGCGCGTTGTCTTTGTTTCCGCCGTCACCACCATCCGTATCTTCCTTACCCTGCAACATTTCTTCTTTTCCTCCCTCTCCTCCCCTCAACCGCCTCCATCGACCATAGCCTCCTCTCCTTCGCCTTGCACAATGTCCAAGACGTTTTCTAAAAATGAGGTTGCCAGCCACAAAACGAAAGACGACCTTTGGTTAGCAGAGACCCCATTTTACCTTTCGATCCCGATCTGACATGGTCCTCTCTAGGGTCATTGTTGACGACGACGCCTACGACTTGACCAAATTTCAAGACGAACATCCAGGAGGCCAGAAAAGTAAGCACTTCTCACGAGTGCTCGCGGAGCGTGCGTTTGTTGACCCGCTATGCCCCAGTCCTCCAGCGGGTAGCCGGCAAGGATGCCTCGAAACAATTCTGGAAATACCATAATGAGAGCATACTCAAAAAGTACAAAGGCCAATTATTGGTCGGATCCTTAGACAGCAAGAAGAAAGAAGCTGTCCCTCCTACTCCACCTGCAACCCCACCACCAGCCGAGAAGAAGGCCGAAGCCAAAGAGAAGGTGATACCACAAGCGGAATCTGGAACCGTGGCTCCTGTCCCAGGAAAAGATGTAGAGGCGGTAAAAGAATCAATGGACCCGTATGGGGCTATGATACCCTACGCAGATCCAGCGTGGTATCAAAGCGTATGCACGATCCTATTCATGAGACCATCTTCGTGGCTGACCTTCAATTCTAGTATCACTCTCCCTATTTCAACGAGACCCACGTCGCTCTCCGCGCCGAAGTCCGCGAATGGGTCGACAATGAAATAGAACCTTATGTTACTGAATGGGATGAAGCCAAAAAAGTACCGGATAAGATCTACAAGCAGATGGGCGAACGTGGCTACTTAGCAGGTCTAATGGGCCTACACAAATATCCTACCCAATCCACCGATCACCGAGTAAAGAGCGTGAAGCCGGAAGACTGGGACCTCTTCCACGAATTGCTTTTGACGGACGAGATATCGAGAGCAGGCAGTGGTGGTCTCGTATGGAACTTGATTGGTGGATTTGGCATCGGATGCCCTCCCGTGGTTAAGTTCGGCAAGAAGCCTCTGGTCGATCGCATATTACCCGGCATCTTGAACGGGGACAAGAGAATCTGTCTGGCTATAACCGAGCCAGATGCTGGGAGTGATGTTGCCAACCTGACTTGCGAAGCTAAGCTTACTGAAGATGGAAAGCACTACATCGTCAACGGCGAGAAAAAGTGGATCACGAACGGTGTATGGTGCGATTACTTCACAACTGCGGTCCGAACTGGTGGTGAAGGCATGAACGGTGTCTCAGCACTGCTTATTGAGCGCGAGCATGGTGGTGTCAGCACAAGAAAGATGGATTGCCAGGGTGTATGGGCCAGTGGAACAACATATGTGACCTTCGAGGACGTCAAAGTACCGGTGGAGAATCTGCTAAGCAAAGAGAACCAAGGATTTAAAGGTATGATCGTATTTCTCACCTTTGCAATGACGATGCTGACGCTCTTTTCTAGTTCTCATGACAAATTTCAACCACGAACGGATAGGCATAATCATCCAATGTATTCGTTTCTCCCGCGTCTGTTACGAAGAGTCCGTCAAGTATGCTCACAAGCGCCGCACTTTCGGCAAGAAGCTCATCGACCACCCTGTCATTCGCCTTAAGCTTGCACACATGGCTCGCCAGATCGAGGCGTCTTACAACTGGTTGGAGAATCTAATCTACCAGTGCAACGTCATGCAAGAGACCGAGGCCATGCTGAAGCTTGGTGGTGCTATTGCGGGTTTAAAAGCCCAGGCCACTGTGACCTTTGAATTTTGTGCTAGAGAGGCAAGTCAGATATTTGGTGGACTCAGCTACAGCCGTGGCGGACAGGGTGCTAAGGTTGAGAGATTATACCGCGATGTCCGAGCTTACGCGATCCCTGGTGGCAGCGAGGAGATAATGCTAGATCTCAGCATGAGACAGGCATTGAGGGTGCACAAGGCTCTAGGAATGAAGCTGTAAAGGAGATACGATATGTGTATGCTGATGTTGTCCGGTGTCTTCGGTGGCCGAAGTTCCTGGTTTGGGACAAATGCAGTGGCTGTCTACAAATACTGAAGAATATTAAACTCTTTGAATTTACAATAAGTCTCATATTGGGCGTGATGCAAGCCTACGACTTTTCGGAGGCTTTGAAAAAGGGGCCACCAGGGCCTCGTCTTTGCGCTATAGGGCTGACGGACCGTGTCCATATTCCGCCCTTTTCCGAGCTCTCAGCTCTCAGCTCTCCTCGAAGGAGTCGAGGCTCATAATTTAAGAACTACCAAATTTTGTGAACCTCTCACGCACTTCACGATAATGGACGTCCTCCGTACCACCCTCCAACCCCTCACTCACTCCCTTCCCACCCCAATCCGCGACTTCGGCATCTCGCTCCTCGGCACCCACTGCTACAAAACCATAGTCGTTGATATCGACCTCACTTCCACGCAATGCCTGAAACTCGCCGTCTCCAAAGCTCTCGGGATCGCCACAGTCGCCGGTTCCTCCGTGGTTAAAGTCCCTCAGATCATCAAACTCCTTTCTTCGCAATCTGGAGCTGGAATCTCTTTCCTCTCCTACGCCCTCGAGACTTCCGCCCTGTTGACTACCTTGGCCTACAGCGCGCGCAATGGATTTCCGTTCAATACGTACGGGGAAACAGCGATGATCGCGGCGCAAAATGTCGTCATCAGCCTATTGGTATTGCGGTATACGGGCAAACCGGTTTTAGCAGCGGTCTTTGTGGCAGCTCTGGCGTCGGCGGGCTATTCGCTATTCAATGAGGGCATGATAGATATGCAGACATTGACATATGCACAAATGGGAGCGGGGTTGTTGGGGGTAGCGTCGAAGTTGCCGCAGGTCTGGACGATCTATAGTGAGGGGGGCACGGGGCAGCTGAGCGCTTATATGGTGAGCGAGAGTCATGGAATTGGAGGCTGTTAGAGTGGAAGTCGTATAAATTGAAAACTGACATCCACTGTCTGCTACAGGTCTTCAATTACCTTTTTGGGAGTTTGACGAGGATTTATACGACGTTGCAGGAGGTGGACGACAAGTTGATTCTCTATGGGTTTGTGGGAGGCTTTGTGCTGAATCTTGTTTTGGCTGGTCAGATGGTGAGTCAAGCCTTTTCGCGGAGCTCGTAAGGAAATTCTTGACGCCAGATTCATAATGACGTCTGTAGGTCTACTATTGGAATAGTCCGGCAACAGCATCACATGCAGGAGAGATTGGAGAGAAACCTGCCGGCATGGCCATGGGATCCAGCACCGGAGCCTCGACCAAAGGAAAGGGACCTACAACCCGCCGCAGAGGATAGCCAGCCTGCCGCTTCCATCATTGAAAAGTAGCATCTCATCTAACGTGTCCACCTTCCACCATTGCCTTGATAATCATCATGTTCAAAACGCTCAGCTCCAGTGAAACTCCAACTTCACACTATCCGGTACCCCTGCCTCCAACAGAATATGTACCCACCCCCCTCTTCCGGTCCGAACAACAGGCCTCACATCGCCCCACTTCGGATTCACCGGCATCACGATCCCCCCAAATGCTATCCATCCAATGCCCGCAACCGTCCCTACATTTCCTCCATTGGGCAGCTAGCCAGCTGTTCGGCCTGCCCCATATCGGATCTACATATCTACTTCTTGAATCCTGACTCTGACTTCGACCTTGCCCAAAGACAGTAAATTCACAATTGCTTCCCATCCCGCTTCCCTTGTCAAGCCTACTCCTATTGCCCTGCCAACGGCAGCAATCTCTACCCTCCTCAGCCCTTCACGTTGCCAATACCGCAGCCTCTGCGGGGCATTGTAAAATGTAGTCGGAAAGGAGGGGGGTAATCCTTCCTTGTGTCGGTTTGGAAAGACACTTTGAGCCGGGGTGAGAGAGAGAGAGAAGAAGGGCGTGGGCGTGGATTTGGAGGCGGAGCTCGAGAGGGAGGGGGAAGGGGAGAGAATGTCATTTGCGGGTGGGATCTGGCTGAGAGGTTGAGTGCCATTAATACGAGGCCGACCAACAGGTTGGAATGCAGTTGAGTAATCCCATAAATAAGGGCTCAAGACCGAGTGGAGTTGGAAAACGAGCTGATGGCATGCACGAGGTGTTGGGCGCAAAGGAACATGCGATCTAATATTACAGCTGAATTTCATTGTCGATAGCTCAATCATGGACAGAAAAGCACCTAGGTACAAGAAAGGAGACATAAAGACAGTTGGCATATGGGAAGATGGGCAAGAGCGAGGAGCAGAAAATGTAGAAGCCATGAAAGCTGAAGGGATCTTGAAAGCAGCAACGGAAGGAGATTTGATGGCGTTGTCAAACATACGTGCGAGACTTCTCCGTGGCCCGGTCTTGGAATAAGCCACAAAGCCTCATCATTTTCGATAAATTGTTCCTTGGTTGAATTGTGATCATATATCGCCCAAATGCAAAGTCGTTGAGGTTCCTCAGGAGCCTCATTTCCCTCCTCATTGCCTTGGGTATATCCATTCCAATGCATCCATGCCGTCGATGTTGTGCCTGTCGCCGGCTTAAATCCGAGGAGAATCATTGATCGTTGGTATGATCTTGGAGCAGTGTGTCTCCTCGTTGTCATTTCTTCGGCTCTTCCCCTCTTACCAAAAATCGCAGCATATCGTCCATCGATAGTGACTTTCCTCCCCCCTCTTCAGGCTTCTTATTCTCTTGACCCTCCCATTCCGCCAACCACGCACCTTCCTTGTCTTCCTTCTCACCCTCTTCCTCGTCACTCTCATCATCCATCAACCCTGTAACCACGTTCTCGACTCCACCTTCAATCTCATCGGCAGTATAATCTCCACCCCATTCATGCTTCCTCGCTTGCTCATTTGCCGCTACACCGGCCCATTCCCACAGATCCGTGATCTCGTCCGTTCCTCTACTACCATTCTTTTTAACCACCTCCTCCCCAGCTAGACGACCTTCTTCAACCCAATCTTCAACATGTGGCTCGAATTTCTTGCGTAGTAGTTGATTGAGAACGGGCTCTTGTTCTCGACCAGGATATAATGGCAAGGGGTAGGCGACCAGGGAAGAGAGGAGAGGGCCGTGTGTGGTTAGGTGAGCGGAGACGGAAGCGAGGTTTTGGGATATTATTTGGGAGAGGGAGTGAAGCGAGGACCTAGTAAGGTTAAGCCTCCTTCATCTAGATCATGTGAGGGAGACAGATGTCGATGGGTCTGCGACATTATTGTGGGAGGCTCACCACGGTGGGAGAGGTTCTATGGTGTGGATCTGTTGTTGCAGAGAAGCCAGGGAGTTTGTGAGCTGGGCAAGGCGTTGACGAGTGTGTTCCAGTATCCTAATGTCTTGAGGCGATAGTGTTGCCATTGCCAGCGATTTTTGTGATTTGGTGCAGATGGAAGGGGCGAAGGAAAATTGAAGTTGGGCTCGTCTTGACTCGATGTTGTAACTTGCATTCTTCTCATCGATATGTTGTATCTATTGGACAGATTCGGTTTGGTGTCGACGACCAAGGCTGTCCGCGTTGCCCGAGTTTCATTGTATGTGTGTGAAATCCAGCCTTGATGCACTTGATTTCTGAAGCCAATTGGAGAACCGGCGCTTCAAGCATTAGGGGCTATCAAAATTATTTCTGCAATTCGAATTAAATATGAAGTTGAGTAGCTTTCAAACGACTTCTGAGTTGCAACTCCAGACCTGCAACTATACTACTACTTCAAAGGCTAAGTATTTCGCCGTATCATAAACGCGCCCTAGAGTAGCATTTTATTCGAATATCAACAAAGCGCTATTGGCTGTCGCCGTTGGTTTCATATCAGTTATTGCCATCGTGCTTTCGTTCTGGTAGCATGAACATAATGACTTTTTCTAGCTTTGAAGGCAAGTTCATAAGGTTTCAACATCGCCATAAATAAGACGCCTGAATCTAAATTGGCAACCCATACGGACACTTAAGTTGTATCAAGGCAATGCTAATGCTTCTCTGGTCACTATAGTATGGTACAACACATCCGCGTATCTAATTGGGCCCTTGGCCATCAGCTGGTGGGTAATAATCTAGGATACAAGACGATGGGATGGCGGTCGAGAGAGCTTCTCAATCCTCGCCGTGCTCACTCATCGTCAGAATGGTATTCGAATTCATGCGGCACTTCTGCGTCCTCTTCCCCTTCACCGCCCTCATCAAGCGCGGTCAACACCCCAGCGGCCTCGGCTGCACCGGTTGCTTCCCTACTAGCCTCTCCTTGAGCCATTGCAGCATCAACTCGATCTTGTAATGTAACTGGTGTGGCAGCGGGCTGAGCGGGTTTTTTAGCTTTCTTCATCTCCAAGAGCGTCTTTGGCTCTGAAGGCTTGGTGTCGTTCAGCAGTATCACACCACCGGTAGGCTTCTTGACAGGCTCGTAGCGTTCATCCGGGAAGCTGACGAATTTGAGCTGTGCCGGTAGTACTCGCGACATATTCTCGAGGCCGAAGCCCACTTTTTCCTTCTCCATCTTCTTTTTCAAGCCTTCAGGCTTGTCGGATTCCTTGGCTTCTTCCTCCTCTTTCTTCTCGCCATCGCCCTCGGTCTTGACAGCGGGCTCGTCAGTATCCATCTTGTCCCCTGCATATGCCTTTGGCGCGGTCGGGGTCTGGTCGATGTCCATGCTCTCGCGTCTCTGCTGCTTTTCTTTCTTCTGCGCTCTACGCTTTGCTTGGGCCGTTGTCGAGAGCACGGCGGTCTTGACCTTCTCTGGGGCGTCCTCCGTCTTGGTTTCTTGCTCTGGAGGATAGTCAAACAGACTAGGTCGAGTCGCACTGTGAAATTTGAAGTTGGGCACATCTAGGTCTTGGTCCAGACCGATGACTGAAGTTGGAGTGAAGCTGAGAGATAAGAAATGGGTGAGAGGGAACCAGTACCAGTACTGTGTGAAGACTGCCATTCCAACAATACCAGCCATGTTCAGATTCCCCGTCTGGGTCTGAAGACTGATCGTGCAGTTCCGGCCACCAGCGTCAATGATGCCCAAGGAGATAGCGCTGCCAAACTTGGTCATGGCATCTTCATGTCGGTCGCCGATGGCCTTTTGCAAAGTCTTTCGAATTGTGCCGACCTTCGGGTTCATAGCCTCGTTTTGCTGTACCATGATCATAGAAAGGGCAATGAGTGCCCCTTGACGCACGAAGTCGGTTGGATCCTTGATCATCGGCTCCAGAAGGTCGATAGCTTCGTCCAAACCAGTACCTGCGCAAGATATACCCAGTGCCATTGCTGCCCCGTATCGGACGTGTGGATTGTATGACTCTGACAGCAGCTCGACCATACGGGGCACGCTCTTGGGCTTTCTGAAGAGGATGAAGCCTAGACTCATGACAGCGTATCTCCGCACGTCATCGCTGACATCGCTGACTGCTACGTGAAGGAGCTTTCGAACAGCTTTATTGCTGCCAGTGCCACAATAAGCAAGCGCAAGAGTCTGAATGCCTCCGTATCGGAGGATCGGATCAGGGTCGTCCAAGAGGCCGTTCACCAATTCGTCGGCCCCCTCTTGCCGGCCGTACATGATGAGTGCCATTCCAAGACCGAGGCCACGGACGATCTTCTCGTGTTGTGTATCATGAGCATATTGAATCATATCCTCGAGGGCCTTGATGTTGCCAGTCCCCAACATTATCAAGCCCATTGCAATGCCTACGGCCTCCCCGTTTAGAGCTGAGTCGGTGTACAAGACACCTTTGAGGTCATCGTAAATGCCCTCATCGCCTGTAGCCATGCCAGCAACGCCTAAGCCTAGGGCACCTCCATGTTGCACAACTTCTTCTGTGGCCTTCTTGAAGTGGTCGCGAATGAGTTCCAAAGCAAAAGTTTCGTGATTAGCGTATATTAGACCCATGGCATAAAGTGAACCTCCTTGACTATAGACAGAGCCGGTGTTTGCACCCTCGACGGTGTCCTTTGGCAGGTATGGCTTCAACAGTGTCTGCCCATTGCCAAGATCACCGCGATGTATAACTCCAAGCGCAGCAGTGGCGGTGAATTTTGACCAATTGACCGCTTTGCCGAGCCAGTCCAGGTTGTCACGGAAGAAATTGGCATTCATAGTGCCGGCGTTCATAAACCCACACGACAAGGTGACTGCAGTATGGAAAATCGAGTTTCGTGCTTCGAGACTGTCTTTGAGCTTGTTGAGTATGGCAACATCTGCATGGTTGTTTCGGTAGAGGAATTCGAGATTCAATTGAATGGTTTTTGTCCCTGATAGAATCTCGCGTATAGAGTCGAACGCTTTCTGCGCCTCCGGACTGATTGACTGGGGTTTTTCCGAAGAATTCTCCAGCGAAGAACTTGCATTAGGGGCATTTCCATCCGACTCCGACAAGAGTTTGTCAGTTTCTTGAGCGTCATCGACTTTGTCGTCATCCATCTTATCTATGCCATCTGTAGGCTGAGTAGATGTAAGCTCTGGGTCCTTCGGAAGGCCTTCCCTAACTTTCTTCAAAAACTCCTGAGAGCTGTTGTCGTACAGATCGAAGGCAATTTGGTACGCTTCCGCCAGGCGGCGTGGCCCCCCAGTCTCTACTAAATCCGCGAGTAGCTTTGATGCCATCGAGTGCTCGTTCAAATAGACAATGCATTTTGCTATCGAAAAGACATCGGGAGAGGGAACATCTCGCAATAGACCGAGGATGAGACGTAGTAGCTTAAATGAAAAGTCGATGTTAGCATCGGTATATACCCATGAATCTGACGAAGGACAGGTGGGCGTCCTACCTCCTGGCGCAATCCGCGCTCCTGAACTACGTCCATACAGATGCCCAATAGATATTCCAGCAGCTCTTCAGCCTGTCCAATGCCATCTTTGGCCGGCTTGTCCTCTTTCTCATCGTCGCTCGCACGGAGTATAGCCCGCCGAATGACATCGAACTTGCGAGCTTCTACCGCAATTCCAACCACTTGGCGATAGCGCTTTTCCCGGAAACATCGTTCAAATAACTGGTCTATTACCGCCTGAAGCGGTCGCTGGATACCCTGTTGCTGTGCGAGTGACGAAGGTAGACCGGTCGTGGGGGCAGGGGCACCCGCTGGATCGAACGTATTTGTACTGTCTTGGCGCGAAAGTAGGGATTTGGACGGGAGGGTTGCCTGTGAAAATGGCATCGTGGGCGAAGCGAGACTTGCGGAGGTGCTTGTGGCGCCATTTGTTGTCGAAGGAAAGGCGGTGTTGAGCTGAGTTGGATGATTCGTATCGCTTGTGAGGGTTGTATCAGAGAGAGCGATGTAGGTGTCAACGCATTTCGATATGATGGTGTCTTCAAATTCACCCTCATTCTCCAGATCGAATAGCTTGCCAGCACCGAGGGCAAATACCATGCTCTCATTATATTCCTGAAGGTTGTAGTAGACCTTTGCCGCGACGAGAGCGGCCAGTTCCCGCTCTGGAAACTGAGGATCTTCGTACAAGGCCTCGACCTCTCCCACAGACCCAACGACTTCTGTCCATAGTGAGTCGATCTTTTCGTTCAATTTCCTCAGTGCGAAAATCTGTAGCTCAGCATCTGGTTCGGATAAGAACCCCACCACACCGGCCGCTGATGTCAAACCCACCATGATAGTGGTGTACGACTAAGTTGATGATATCGCCAAGGTTTCGCGTGAGGATGGCGATTACCTTGGACGAACAGCGTGAACGTGGAGCTTATGGAGAACACGAATGATAGACGACGGCTGGTTTGATGCCAAAGAATGTAGTCAAGATGGCCAGCTTGCGTAACGCAATGGAAGGGGCGAGAGGTGAGATTGCAGTAAGGAGTAGAGAATTTTGGGCGGCTTCCGTTGGTGGATCCGTGATGGAAGGGGAGCAGGCAAGCTACCACACGTCAACCAAAACTCACTCAACTGGCCGCATCCTGCGCCAAGACGCTAGTCCGTTCTCGTCAGTTCTGAGTGAAACGGCAATGGCGATGAATCCTTAAATATTGACCGAAAGCTGCAGACACCGTTCTTTAGAAAGCATGGAGACGAGGCATACTTTCTTAGATAGCTTTTAGCTTGACACATTGATATGATAAATGAGGCTTTCTTCTTAAACCATTTCACGACCACTCGGCGCGAAGCGCACACGACCCTCTCTCGGAATGTACGATTAGGGACTGAAAGGGCTGATAGCGATTAGGGGCAACGATACTACAAAGAGCTATAAGGAGCTGGCTCCTTCGACGTGCGGTCATCGCAAAAGCGTTCTTGACGCAGTGAACGCGTTCACGAGACAGGGGTCCAGTCTCCCTACAAGGGTCCACACACAACGCTCTAAGCAGCGATACAGGTAATCGTTGAATGTGCTACGGCTCTGGCCCAAGGTTGCAATTCGATATAGCGAGTGGCAGACCTGGAGTTTTGGTATCGTGGAAGGACACCGTTTAACTGGTGCCGCTGAGGCATATCAAGGCATAACGGAACCGGGAGGAATAAGCTCGCTCGGCAGCTATGGACATCAGGTCAATAATAGACGCAAACGATGCACCTCCACCTCGAAAACGATCCTCACCGGGCCCATTGAAACAAGATTATAAACCCCGCCCAGGTGGATATCCGAACCCTTTTGAGACTCAAACGCCAAGCTATCAGGAACGCCGTGATGGGAGGCCTCCACAACCGTCGCCTCTTCAAACCCCAGGACACAGTGATTATTGGGCAAACGGGCCTTTACACAGCGCTGTACGGTCACCATATCAACAAACGCCCCCTCCAGGCCTAAACAGTGGGCAATACCTTCCTCCACAGATCCTAAGCCAGAGTCCGGTGCATGGTCCTCAATATCCTCAGCGCGAGAACTATTCTTCTGCGGGCGCGCCCATCAACCGTTCGTTTGGTCCATCGACACCACTCAGCCAGACTCCCACCACGAGTACACCGGGTAGTGCACATGGCTACTCTAACCTCGGACGTCCAAGCTCGTCTCACTCTATACCTACCCCAAATTCGGCGCAGCAGCCCCCGAGCTACTTTCGAGAGTCACCACAGGCATCACATACTCAATTAAGAACTCTATCCCAGTCTCAGACGGGCCCACAGTACATGAGCCAACCGAGTACACCTCTAGGACCCCCATCCACATTTCCAAGGTCCAACTTCAGTCTCCGTCGGGAGTCCCCGGGAACCTATAATCGTGAGCAAAACCTTCCAGGTGGAGCATATGGTCAGTCGCAAGTTGCGTCGCCTTCTCCAGCCACAGCTGGATCAC
The DNA here is from genome assembly GCA_009733775.1 of Alectoria sarmentosa. Lineage (NCBI taxonomy): Eukaryota > Fungi > Ascomycota > Lecanoromycetes > Lecanorales > Parmeliaceae > Alectoria > Alectoria sarmentosa. The sequence continues at coordinate 192,050 of WOGZ01000022.1, forward strand.
CACAAAGTTATGGTGTTCAGCACTCACAGTCAATGAGTCACGAACCTATCAATATGCGTGAACGAGAAAGAAGTCTGAGCGTCAGCCCTAAGACAAGACTACCAAGTCTACCACACATTAATTCATCGGAAATATTTTCATCTGAAGCTGGTACTTGGAACGGACAAGTCACGCCTGCTAAGCACAAAGTGGAAGCGAATTCGCCGGATTTGGCAAGCGTACGTGAGCCAACAATGAATCGAAAACAATCAACACAATCTCGAATGTCATCTATTGGAGTAAATGGTTTGCTCAACGCAGCACCAACAAGTGAGCCGCCGGAAAGAGTGAATCGCCGCTCACAATCCGGAACTCCTTCAATACTCAATACAGAAAGGAGGAGCTCATCCTTCGATTACATACCCCGCAACCACACATCTTCCGAATCACATCGCGCGACACTTTCTTCGGTTTTCCAACTGCCGTCTGACGTGAAGATGCCACCATCTGCCAAGGTAGAAGCCCCGGCACTACTTGATACACCATCGAAATCAACCAAAAAAAGGGCTTACGACCAAAGTCCAGCCGACGACGAAAGTAAGCAGCCCATAGATCTGGAAGAAATTTGCTCATCAACAGACAAAACTCTGATTCCGTCTCAACCAGCCAAGAAAAGGCCTCGTCTGGGAGATTCGTCCAACAATCCTGTGCCAGTCTCTGTCGAGACTGACGACACAAATCAATCGACAACGGCGTTGGATTCTAAATCAATTCCAGAGAAGAAGCAGAAGCCTAGCCGTTGGAAGGAAATTCCGATCTGGGCTCAGTCTGTTCCTAGAAGTAATCGCCGTCCGAACGGTAATCTCAAGCGGGCAGCCCCAAGGCAAGCACCGAACGCATTGGCACCGGTACAATCAAATGGCCAGCCAAACGGAGTGCAGATAGTCAACGGCCACTCCTACCAGGCTAATGGTGTACATGTACCTGTAGCACAGCCAATCCTTGCGAATACTGGCCCGCTGGGACCCTGGGAGCCCAGTTTTGTCAACATCATACCTGCGGAGGAAATAGTCAGAATTGTTTCGGATTGGTTGTACCAGAATGTCGTTCAGAGAAATGATGTCGGAGTTGGTCCAGCGGGTGGAGGCACGGGTGGAGGAGCTGTCCTGGAGATTGAAGCCAAGATTGGTCAATTGCTTGACAAGAACACCAACGACCGTCTCCGCTTGCCTGTACTAAACGAGTGTGTTGTCAACCAGTCAGATCCAAACATAAGAATCGCCTTCAAGAGCTCAATGACCGAGGTAAGGTCTTCGTTGTGAGCCCCATTTCGAGAATCATGCTGATACGACGCACCGAACAGATTCAACATAAAGCTCTCAACAAGTTCCTGAACGAAGCTGTCCGTCAATCCAATATTCCAACCCCAGCATCATCCAACCGAAAACCGCGCATCCCCATGGATTATAAACACACTCACGAAACGGACACGTTCTACGAGCTCACGCAAGCCAGCGCCTTAGCTCTTCCGCAATCCATAACCTCGGGTCTCAATATCAATCCTCGCCATGCTAATAAGTCAAAGGTGCGCATCACGACCGATCAAAAGACTGGCAAAGTGCTAGCAAAGATCATCAAAGCACGTGTGGCAGATATTGATATCTACAGCCCGAGGACACTGTTTGATTGGCGCATCAGCGTAAATGTGGAAATGGACTACAAAGGGGAACTGACAGACTTAGTGGAGCCTCAAACGCGAGATGGAAAGCAGGCCGATCGGAATAAGGATCGCATGAGTTACAAGCACTTGGCGTATCAAATTGATTTGACGCAGGTTACCCCTGCCGAGGTAAACAGACACCTTCTTCTTCGATTAGTCGACGCTGACATGCAACGGATTTAGGCAACGTCTAAGACAGAAAAGGAGCATGAACTCGAAATCGAAGTCTCGTCCGAAGAAGTCCGTAAACAGGGCCAGCTATTGATGAATGGGCAGATTAGCCAGTATGAGGATCTAATCAGGGGATTTGTGGATAACGTTAGGGTGTTGGCTAGGCACTGCCATTCTTGAGGATAGGGCATATTCTTCAAACGGGCAGGCAGGGAATGATCGAAGGGCACGAGAACGGCAATGCGTACGCTGCTTTATGTTTCAGAAATTGTATATAGGCAGAGATTATGATACCCCGTGCAATGCAAGCGACTCTGGATTTCATGATGAGAGATGAATTTTCGAAGGCAAGGGCTTTCGCCGCCTTTGCTTGTACGGGTATGAAACGTCGTATTGGAACTATCTTCTAGTCCTCTCAAAGCTGTTGGCTAATGAAGGTGTGGTGTTTACCAGAGAACTACTAAAGTGATGGTTTCGGACTATTAGATTCCTTGTCACTTTTTTAACCTAGCTGCTTCTTAACCACCCATCTCCAACACCTGGGCTGTTCGCTATTGTAGTTCTGTCGGTGAATCATGCAAGACAAAGAATAACGGTACGTAGGAGGAAATCTCATGGTCTTGGTTGAACGAGGTAAGGAGCAATGGCGGTAGCCCCCAAAAGCGAACAGATACATACGGTGGCTCTAATAAGAACAGTAGAAGGCAATAGGACTACATCCTTTCCATTGTCGCCTAATACTTCATCTCCAAGCCTCAGAAGCACTTCGTACCCGATATCAACCCGCTTCTGAATGAAGCATGCTCGGCTAGCTTACCATAAGTTTTACAGTGCAAATGGCTGGAGAGCTTCCAGTCATGTCGTAATCCCTGAATTTGTCTGCACCATGAGGCGGAGGCTCCTGACCGTGGAATCCTCAACACCGTACTGCTTGCAACATTGGCAACGACGCTACCGAATCCGCTCTGCGGTCGCAGATATGGTCGAACGTCAAACCAATAACGCGATCCAACGCTAGCGTTGGGATAATGGATGGGGGTTAAGGGTTTCGACTAGAATATCTGCGTGTTGCACTTTGGACTGCGCTCACATAATGATTCGCTGCTGCGATCCTATCAGCAATCTGCGTGAATAAACAGGCTGCTCCACCCGGAATATGACAGAATATGATACGAACTCATCAAACCAAGCACAGAAAGCAGCCGTATCCCCGAAAGAAAACATTGAAATGCGACTTTGCCAATGAGTCCAAATCCATCTTCGCCATCCTGCAAAATCCTTTGCTCCGGTATCACCACCCCCTTGTGTTCGAGGGCATGTTCGGCTAGCCCCTCCTTCTATGTTTCGTCGATGTGTCCGACCAGTTCAGCCCCAATAATGTTACAAAGTCATTCCCGTGCACCGGCCCAAAAAGCTAGATTACGTACCTTTGGGCAACAAGTGTGATCAGGGTGAGGGTTGTGCTGGAAGACATATGGGATTCTGATGCATATTTGGTGACAGAGGACAGTCGGCATTGAAAAATACGCTAAGGTCGAGGGCGAGGGACCGCTCGCGACCGGAGTCTCGTACGCTGAAGACACTGGGGACAAAGTTAACGCCAAAGATATGGAGTAGACAATCCGGACTAAGGTCCAATTCCAAGGACCGAAGCTCTTTGTGAGGTCGAAGCTTGACCCGGGATACTTCATCTTTGCGCCGGAAGAAGAACTCAAAACTTTGTCCCACAGTTTGAAAGTGGAAATTGGTATGAATTAACAGGGCCGCAATCGCTTCACAATTGAGCTGCTTGTTAACGAGAGAAAGATGCGTATTCGGCATCCTCAATTAGGGCTTTTGTTTTGGATGCAATCTCCTCGTAAATAGTACGGCGATAGGTCCCATGGCGAAAGTCAGGATTATTTCCCTTGGCTCGGGAGGAAGTTGAAGAAATCGAAAGCGATCGAAGGACCACCATCTTTGGTAGACCACCCCACGGAGATGCCTAGGAAATTGATTGAGCCATTCATCCCAAGGTTTGAAGAATCACCAACATCAGAAGTGGTTGCACAGATCACTTATCGATGTCTCACCTTTGGCGACTCCAAGGATCTTTAGGGGTTGTGTGAGTGGTTCGGACTCCTGGCCTCGACGCACCATGATCTATCCTGAGGGGAACATTCAATGACCATGTTGATCTATTCCAAGCACGAAATACAAGGATCTGCCATATGTGGATCTTGCGGATGGAGGCTGTGAAAAGATTTCTCACGTAAACCTCCTCGAACACCCGGAACTCCGCCACTTACTGATAGCAGAATAATCTAATTGCTGCAAACGTGGATGAGTACAGCGTTGCGCGCTCGAAATAGTACTTGGCTTCTAAGACGGTGCCTCATGAGTACCCGAATGTCGCTACGAGCCAGTGGTCGCATAACATCTTTTGCGATAGACGCCGAGAATGCTTTAGTGAAATCCTTTCAAGACCACGGCTTGCATGGCGACTGTGAGATAAATCTGGAGGTTTCTGTCCTTCAATCGCTGTAGCTTCCTGGACTATAAGACGGAACGGGGAGGATATTGAGGTGGGACCAAAGACCAGGGGGCGGGTGACCAATTTGGAGGAGCCGATGGAATATGAAAAGCGAAGAGAACCATAGAAAAGCGGCAGATATTAGAAGAAGAAAATGAATACTTGACCTTTTCGTTGAAACAGCGCATGTACATTCAGGCCACCCAAGTGCGGCGATGCCTAGAAGAGTGACTCAATAATAGGGTACCTATGACGGGAAGTATCATTTTTGAGGTTCAGCGCTGGGCAAGACGCGCACGTTCTGTAAGACATACTGTACATACTATCAAATCTCCTTCGTTTGGCTTTTGAGGTTGGGCGGTCTCCGACCAGGGAGGATGAGGAAACAGTCGTCGGCAATGGGGGTAAAATATGGCCCTAGCGTTTTAATACACTAGCTCCATACCCGGGTCGCCGCCATCGTGAATGATGTCTTGATGGGCAGCAACACGGGGTAGATCGGTGGCATGTCATTGCGAGCCAAAGTGTTCAGGTCCCGCCTGTTTGAGACTGACCAGATTTGTGCAAGATGTCTACTGCGCCTTAAAAGAACGAGGACGATCAGGCGTCCATTCAGCGTCTCTCTATCACACAATGAAGCCATCTCTGCCAATTCCAAGCTTGAAAAGCTGCTACGAAGAGAGTATTTCTCTGCCAATGGTAGCCTCGATAACTCCAAGGCTCAATGGCAGAGGCAGACCCTGCCTAACCAAGTAGCTGAAGCCACGCGCCCTGCAATACCAGGAGACGCATCTACAACGACTTTGGGAGCTTATCCTCAGAGTCAATCCCTTCCTGAGACCTTAAATGGCTCTTCAGAACTTCCACATCGAAGAAGAAAACGTATCAAAGATGAGGCTAGCGCAGAAGCTCCTCTTCCTCTCGACGCATCCTCTCGCCTCTCTACCTTGTCCTCGACCATGCCCGCCACCTCTCTTCGTCGACTGGTCACGACCTGTCTCGCCCTCTCGAAACCACGTCTCTCTTTCCTGATCGTCTTGACTACAGCGACGGCATACTCGCTTTACCCTGTTCCAGCCCTCCTCCTACCATCGACCACAACGTCTCCCTCCCTGTCGGCTTTGACACTCATCTTCCTCACTTCGGGTACTGCACTCTGCTGCGCATCGGCAAACGCGTTGAACATGCTTTTGGAGCCCAAGTACGATGCTCAAATGAGCCGGACACGCAACCGACCCCTCGTTCGTGGCCTCATAGGCAAAAAAGGAGCTTTGATATTCGCAGCTGCCGCTGGAGCTTTAGGGGTAGGGAGCTTGTGGTTCGGCGTCAATCCTACTGTAGCGTTCCTGGGAGGATTGAACATCATACTCTACGCTGGAATTTACACGCCTATGAAGCGCATTTCCGTTCTAAATACGTGGGCCGGAGCTATAGTGGGCGGCATTCCTCCACTGATGGGCTGGGCAGCTGCAGCTGGACAAAGTGCTACAGGGAGTGGAGAATGGCGAGAACTTCTATTCGGTGAGGGAAGCGTTGGTGGATGGCTTCTCGCAGGATTACTCTTCGCATGGCAATTTCCGCATTTCAACTCTTTGAGTTGGCCTATTCGAGAGGAGTACAAAAATGCGGGATACCGCATGCTTGTGTGGACGAACGCTAGGATGAACGGCCGAGTGGCGCTTCGATATGCGATACTCTGCTTTCCAATCTGTGCTGGCCTGTGGTGGTTCCAAATAACGGACCAAGGATTCTTGCTTACAAGCAGCATTGTCAATGCATGGATGGTTAAAGAAGCGTGGAGGTTCTGGCGGAAAGAGGGACATAAGGGAAGTGCTAGGGGCTTGTTCTGGGCAAGTATCTGGCATCTACCAGTGGTCATGGTGTTGGCTATGGTGCACAAGAAAGGGCTGTGGGAGGGGATATGGAAGCGGCTCAATGGTGAAAGCGAAGACGAAGATCTTTGGATGGATGATGAAGAGGTGCAAAATCGTGCCCGTGATAGCGACGGGCATCCGTTACAGGTGGCCAGAGGCCTTAACTCCAGTGGCGCATAATATGAGCATTGAAGTCACGCTATCAATAGACTGAGCTCTTTGGAGCATTTTGTGAACCTCGTCTTTGGGTCAAAGCTCTGACGTTGGGGTATTTCAAAACCATCCTTGACATCTTCTGACTGTGCACACTATTAACAATGCAAGTCTTGTTCCCAGATTTGCCGCATTTTGCACAAACACAGCCGGCATGCTGGTCTCCGCATCAGGTCTATTGCCAACGAGCATCTGCTTCACTAGAAACACAATCTCTGCTACAGTCAAAAGCTGGCAATCTCAATCCAGCTTCCCAAGAATCCTAGCGCTTGCCCCTTTTCTCCCTTCATAATGTCTTCCCACTCAGCGAAGCTCAGTCTCCCCGGCCCACCACGTTCCTTATCCTCTGCCTCAAGTATGTCCAGCGCAGCGTAGTACATCAACGTGTCGGGCTCCACTGGAGCGTCGTCGGCGTCGTCAGCGCTCTGGTCTTGGCCAGTGTCGTGATCGGACGGGACGCCATTCATAGTCACTTTGGTTATTACTTCAGGGATGGAGGCGAAAGCGGAGGCTGAGGTGGGAGGGTCCGTGTTGAATTGGGCTGAAGGTGTCATGAGGCTATTGGGTCGATTTTGGGGCAGGGTCGGGTCTGTGGTAGGAGATTTGGGAGGTTCTCCCGAAGGGACAATCGGACTTGGTGTTTGAATGCTATGGAGACTATGCTGAGAAGACGTCGATTCCGAGGTTGCAAGGTCGCTAGTAACGTCTACTTGGAGATTGGGGTCAATTTCACGGATTCCATCGGGTCTATTCTGCGGGAGTGTTGGATCTGGTATTGGTGATTGGGTGCTAGAAATGTTGCTAGGAGAGGCGGCAGAGTAGCCTGACTCAGCGAGGAGGTCCTCTAGAGGTTTCTGGGCGATTGTCTCTTCCAGAGCTGGTGGATTGGCCTCGTTGAACGCGGCGATGGAGCTATGGAGGTCTTCGAGCGCTTCGGGAGGGAAGAGTGGTTCGGGTTCCTCGTTGGGCGTATGTTTGAGCTCCCCTTCATCTTTGATGACTTCTCCTTCCGAGTCTTCTTGACGCCCGTGGAGGATCTTCCACAATCTTTCCTCTTCATTATTGACCTCTTTTGAAGGAGCACCACAACTGCCGCAAGACTTTCCAGGAACTAGCACCCCTCTAGTACAAACAGGACAAACGACCGGCGGGTTCTCAGGGTCCGTTGCCGCAGGCTCTACTGCCTCTGCAGAGGGTTTGCCGCATGAACAAAACCCGCCGGCCCAGATCCAGGATTCTACTCCGGATACCTTGCAGCGAGAGCATCGTTCCCCAGTTTGACTGTCTAGTTCGCCTGCTTCTGTTCGTGACATAAATGTAAGGAGTTCGTCAGCGCCGAATGTCTCTTCGATCTCTTGGGTACCTAAATAGCCCGCCTGTGGGCTTTGTTGTTTGAGACGCCACCGTTTCTGGTAGATACTCAGATGGCTTTTGATTTTTATAGGGTCCTTCACAGAGGCGATAATTTCTGCCCGACGCTGCTCCCTCATGCGCCTCGTACGAACCGCCGCAAGGGCTAGATCTTCTCTCAATCTGAACACAGGATCGAGCAACTCATTGAGAGCTTCCTGTGTGACCTGGTAGAGCACCTCCCGACCAACGTCTTTCTCAGGTTCGGGTATAGAGCCGCCCCAGCGTTCATTGACGGGGATACTACGTGACGATATTGATGTTGCTCTGGACCGAGATTCTGGCTCGTCGTCGGTACCTACGTCGTCTCGAAAGCGGACCTTTGATGATGAGCGCGACCGACGTGACGACGACGACGGAAGAGATTTGCGTTGCTCGTCTGACAATTCTTGAGGACCCGGAACTTTGATCGCGTCACTGATGAGGCTGATGAGCGAATCAAACGTTGCAACGAAGTCGATCGCATCATGCTGAAGTGAGCCATATCCAGACAAGTCTTCCGCGATTTCTCTACCGCCCCACTCGTTGAAGATCATCTCAAAGACATCATTCATCATTCTTTCTGAAGACTCCAGTGGCCAATTCATAGCTTTGATGCATTCAATCAAACGCACACGGAATTCACCGGCTTCGCTAGATCCCAAGATACGTACGAGATCGTCTTTCCTTGACTTGTCATTCTTGCGCAGAGAAGTAGCAGTGCCGTTATCTTCAGACTCAGATTGTTTCTCTTCCTTAGCTGCGTCTCCACCATCGAGATAAAAAGACTGCCTCTGTTTCCTGTTGCGAAGGGCAATTCGTCGGACAAATTGACGTTCCTGATGCTCTCTCGCGACCCTTTCATGAGCCGCGCGTCGAACGGCATGTTGATCCTGGACGCTAATTACCTCTCTTAGCTCAGTCAAGTGTGGGAACACCTTTTGGAGGTCAGTGCGGGTAATGGCGCCAGGAGGCCATTTTTCATTCTTTATGACATCTCCAACCCATGGTCCAATGATTCCCTTCCGTTGGACGTGCCCAAACCTGGCTGCTTCGGTGGAATCAGCGAGTATTTCATCGGGATTCGCTACCTCGTGATCTCTATCATCAACAGCCCCCCCAATATCGTCGATTATCTGATAGTCACCATACTCATCTTGCCTTTTACCCTCACCTGTTCTTAAACGTTCACCCGGTGGGATAGCACCAGAGAATGCCGAGCTGATGGGCTGGCTACCGAGGACGATATCCCTTGCTCCATTTTCGGAAACGTCGTCTTCCATTCCATTGATAACATCTAGCGTGAGCTCTTTAGTAAGCGCATAGTAGGCTCTGAACATCCGCAGGAAGTCTCTACGATCAACAAAGCCGTCGTTGTTGATATCATAGCCTTTGAAGACTCGCTTCCAGCGTTCATCAGGTCTCTTCCTAGTAAGAGCCGCACGTCCATTGATGAATTCTCCGAATCCGATCAACCCATCGTTATCCACATCGTAGAAAGAGAAGGCGCGGTCGTAAATAAGATTCGGAGGTGGAGGGCGTGTCGATGTGTTTGGTACGAAACACTTGTCAAAGGTCCTTCTGTCGATTGCTAGGTTATATTCACTGGGGTCGTCATCCCACTCAGTCGCTGCGAGACATCTGAATTGCTCCCAAAGAGCCTCAATTTCCACAGGCTGATACCCAGTGTCCCCTTTAATCTTCTCCATGATCTCCTTGGGGATACTGTACGTCACTGTGGTTGGCCTGCCAGGATACCAAACGGGTTGGGGCTGCCTCGAATTGCCAAGAAAAGGAGCTGGAATTCGGACTTTGTAAAAGAGGTGAGTCTTCGGGTGTATCTGCATAGCCTCGCATTGTTCGCACAGGTCGAAGTCCACACAATTAGAGCAACGGTACCGTATGCCTTTGATAGGCATGGTATTGCAGCTGTTGCAGGTGGCTCCGCGATGAACGTAGCTTTCTTTACGTGCTTGTTCCTCGGCTATACGCCAAAGCAGATTGCCGAGGTTTTGACCTTCTTTGCTGTCATCTTGGCCGTCACTAGTCCCACTTTCCTCACGCCAGGAGTGCTCGCTGCCCACATCTGCCACCGTCTCCCGTCCTTCGAGAGCTTGCATTGTCGAAGCCATGTCGCCGTTGACGGGGTCTTGCTGATGGGACTGCCCTTCATAGACACGACGAAGTCTGTGTTCAACAAGCCGCTCCCACCACTCGATGCGTTCCGTAAGTAATCCATCTTGATGCCATTGCAACGCAGTAGAAATGCTCAGAGCCGAGAAGCCGCCACTTTCTCCGAGTTGGGAAATGATCAAGCCTCGCTGTTCATCTGTAATAGGACTCGGCGCAATGTGCTTCCAGAAGTAGAAACACAGGAACGCCTCCTCTAACTCTCTTCTGATAGTCGACGCTTCCTCGTCGCTGGCAGCCACCGCTCGAATATCCTGTTCCAAAGGCATACGACGACGCAACGGGGTAACAATGCTGGGCGTATCGTCATCTAAGGAGAGAAAAAGGTGATCACCAAATGTCTCCTGGTCGAAAGCCGCATCTGCAAGGAAGCCTAGAGACACGGGCACAGTACCCCAAGGTACATCCGGTACATATCTCGATCTCTCGGTAAGCCCAGGAGCTAGGTAATTGGATACATCGGCGCTCGATCTTCTGCGTGGACGGCGCCGTTGCCTACGCGCATTTGAACGCTGCAGTGAGGCTTTTGGTGCTGTTGACGACGACTGTATCTGCTCATGAATATAATAGATGATACATCCTGCAGCAATAGCGGTTAAGGCTAGAATAGCAGGCCGATGGCGGGCAAGTGAAGGCGCCGCCCAGCTTGAACTTGAGCTTGCCATAGTCGTGAATTGCGGTCAAGACCATAATGCGAATGACATCCTAAACATGCGGAGTAGATCCTAGTAGTCTACAAACCATCATATTGCGATGGTGGGTTCCTCTTGATGGAGAGAAAGAAAGACAGCAGCACAAACACGGGCTAAGTAACACGAGCGCAAGAGAAGCCTAAATTTGATTTAGCGCATTCGAACTCCGTTTCCACCCTTGGCACTGGGTCCTAAATTATCAACTTCACAACTATAAATCGAATTGTAAGAGTATTTGTGGATAAAAAAGACGTCTCATCGTTGCGATGTCAACGCTGTCAAAATCAAAATAATCTATCAAATAATCACGAATTCATATGACCATGAATATATAAACATTTGAGCGAGGCGGATCACGCCTCTCGAGAATAAGTTCTTTGTTTTCTTCACTTTTGAATTCTGCTCAATTGACCGTTCAAATCGAAATACTTTTCATGCAAAGGATTTATTTAAATGTTCTTGCGATTCTATCACCGTTGAAATCATTACAATCCGACCCATGGTTGTGAAGTTGATAGTTTGATTCAGAAGGGGGAACCCGATGCCAAGGGTGGAAACGGATTTTGAATACGCTAATACCTAGGGCTGCATGTCATTCATTAGCGTCCGCTGTCCTGCGCTTCGAGCGCTTGCACATAACTTTACAGAGGTTTCTCAATTCCGAATCAGGTCAAGGACAAGTCACAAGGTTGTTGTTGATACTTGATCACTCTGCGTTGTTTGACTCGACTAGAAACCTCTACTGGTGTGACGGATGGAGAGGCAGTTCTGATGCACTAGAGTATGGTGCTCTTACTCGCAAGCTCTCATTGTATGGTTGATTGCGTACAAAAGAACCTCCCATAGCTTTGGATCCGCCTATACTTATCTCGATGTTCGAAAAGTAAGACATGGTATTTAGAAGCTACGTCAGTCTCAACTGCATGCTATGAAGATTTGACTGTCGCTATGTCGACAAGCAAAACGAATTAGCTTTGAGTATCCAAGCACGGAGTTGAGATTTGATGTCTTGAAATGTGCGATGCCAGCTGATTAGCATAGATTGGACTTTCTTCTGCTGAGAGATTAGAATTCCCGGGTTTTGCTTCCATGGACGTGCTTGAAGAGTCGGCATGAATGAATCATTTCAAAGGGGATGAAGAAAGCATGAGCAGAATGACCAAGAAATATCTGTCCCAGCTCTCAGTAAACACTTGCTTACTAGGATTGACAGAGGTTGCGCTCGAATCTATCTTCTATGCCGCGACTGCAACGCGAAACAAATGTATGTTCATATTCAATATAGGCGCCATATCATTCAACAGTCACTAAGGTATTGCTCAATATTTAAATATTTCTTGAAGGCGCCTTTTACCGGTTGAATTAGATTGAACAGAAAATGGCCTTTAGGTACCGCACCACTCGAAAACAAGCCCCCAAATTTCTGTACCCCAACACCCTCAATACTTGTCTGAGCTCGTAGAGGTTGACCCTCAAACATCGTTCCAGACATAGAGGCTGTTGGGTGGCTATGTTGCTATTTTCGAATCCTGTTGTTTTTTTCTTGGATGAGGTGCCAAGTTTGAACTGGAGTCGGCTTGCATTTTGTTGAAATGCATCTCACTATTTATTAGACGCGACGCACCTAATAGCCCACAATTTTATATGCAAAATCTAAGGCGGATGGGGTCACTTTTCGCCGCCTTTGAGCACCTGCGTTCGATCGCATCTGGCAGTACCTTACCAAAACTCACCACGAGCCTAGTGTAAATATTGCTTTTGATCACAACACTCACTACTCACAGCGATTGAGCTCGAATGATCGGGAAATTGCGCTTTGTGTCTTCAATCCACGGAAAGGACGGATAAGACTAGCCCGCTTCATGTGTCCCTACTTGCCAATCTCAATTTATAAGTTTTATTAGCATGTATTGTCTATCAGTTCTTTAGCCCCCCTTTTTTCGGCAATTGGCTTCCTGCAAAGGCAGACTGGAAATAGAGTGAGGCAATTAGCCCCTGAGCAGACAGTCGCAGAGGATTGGATACGCGAATCGTACTTCTCTATCTCTCTCTATCTCAGCAGTGCTATCACCGTCCACAAATCCCTTAGTCCCAATACTTGATAATACCCTCCAGCCCCGCCGTTGCCACGCGACTCGTCGTCTGCCTGTTCCACTGCACACACGTAATTGCCCCCTCTCCAGCCCGAATCTTGTGATGCATTTTGCAAGTCTTATAATCCCAAAAGCACACCCACCCTCCGCTATCTCCACTAGATACCCAGTCGCCATTTGCGCTGAGATCTATATCTATTGCATACCCACTTGTGTTATGCCCACGGAATTCCTTCTTTCGATTCTGGCGGAAGCGGTCAGTAGCAGCATAGACAACAATCTTGTTGTCGCCGCTTTGGAAGCAGACGGATTTGCCGGAGGGATGAGGTGATGCGGCTGTGAGAGCGAACATGTGGGGTTCAGCGATGAACTTGATAGGAACGGGAATGTTTAGTTCCCACGCTCTGAGGGACTTGTCGTCAGAGGTAGTGATGAAGCGGCGGTCTTCGTCGACGAATGTTATAGTGTTGATAGGGCCAAGATGGTGGTCGTACTCTTGGGTCATTTCGCCTGAGCGTGTGTCGTACTGTATTATCTTCTTGTCGGACATGCCGGCCAAAAACTCGTGTGGTGATGAAGGATTGAATTTGATGCAGTGGGGAATTGCACCGGACTTAAAGCGGGAGAGGCAAGCGCCGGTTTCGGTGTCCCAGATTTTCATGTAGCGATCGTAGGAGCCGCTGATGAACTGAGTACCGGTGGGGTTGAAGTTGACGTCTGAGACGCTCTTTGTGTGGCCGGAGTACGTTCGGAGCAGCTCGCGGTCGCGATAGACATCGAAGATCTTTATCTTGGCGTCTGCAGAAGCAGACAAGAGCAAATGATTGGTGGACGGAATAAAGCGAAGAGCGTTGATAGGCTTCGTGCCATGCTTCCAAGTATGTATGAGCTTCCTATATCGTGTGTTGATACTGATGGCTCTTGAATTGTAGAGGGAAGATAGGAAAGAAAACATACTTTGGGTGAAAAGTCCTCTCAAGCCCTTGTTCTTTGTAAAGGTCAATGTCAATATCCCTTGGAGCATGCATGTACGAGCGTCCTTGATAATCAATTAGCGAGGACCCGTGGAACTCCGTCGTTTCTTGATTTGAGTGGTCATCCTGGTAATTCGTTGCGGCTTTATTCATTGGCGCCATATTAACCGGAGCGACCGATTCATCGATGTACTCCTCGTCACTTGCTAGCTCCTCCTCAGCTAAAGCTGCTTCGTCCTCGTACTGAACATCCTCTTGATACTTCGCCCAAGGTCCCATGTATCGTCCCTCTCCATCAACTATACTGGGATCTCCTTTGGTCTGCCTTTGCCGCTTTGCTCTCGATGCTTTTAATTGGACAATATTTCGCCCTCCATACTTTTCTGCGCTTGCTAAATCCCCCACTAAAGCTCCATTTGCATTGGGCTCTTGCGCATATCCTCGAGACTGGAAAGTACGGTGCTGGTTTGCAAAGGTGGCATCACTGATCGCAGCTTCTTCAGCATATCCCGTGAGCACATTCTTTCTCTTCAGAGCATTTCCTTCAGTGGTTATGAACGGATTCGTGGGGCCTTGGAACGGGCGTGTGAGGTCTGCGTAGGGCACGTTGTATGTGAGGTCGGTATCGGTGGGCTTAGCCAGCATCATCTGGAGTCGCATCGGGTCCTGCACGATGTTAAAATAATCATCAAAATGTCGAGGATGGTGGGACCAAACATCTAACGAGACCTCTGGAGCAGCGATTATGGTGCTTGCAGCGGTCTTTCGTGGTTCTTGCCTCGGGGGAGAGGTCCCCTCGTCACTGGAGGCATATTCTGCGCCAAGGAGGGCCATAGCTGTCTTAAAGAAAAAAGCGTCAAGGTAATTGTCTTAACAACGAATTGTTGACGATGCTGGTAGTAGAGCGTTAGATGGATAGATCCAACACGCTAGTAATTGCAAGATACCGGAGTTTAGCCACGTGAGAGGTATCCCCGAGGGACCGCGGGAGCTCATTGTCAAGAATTCAATACTAAGATGTCAAATTTTTAGATCTTTTGGTATCAGTCGTTAACAAATGATTAGAGAACACAGTTCTGGCGTAGCGGGAATTCTTGACAATGACCGTCGCCCACATGACATTGGGATTCATTTTCAATATTCCGACTCGACCCGAATCTACCTATACCAGGAATTCTTTCGTGGGAAGGACAGAACAGGGTTCCTGCCGTATGAAATTGGACCAGTTCCAGATTTTGGCGTTATAATTACTTCTCTAATGAAATACACTGGGTATCCATCATCAAAAACATTACAAATAAGATTTCACACGACGTGACCAGTCCAAGATCCCAGGGTGTACAAGGACTCCGCTATCTCACCTTCTGGATCACTGTCTCGCTTCCAGGAAGCGGCAATACCATGTAGTCTTTGAGCACGCGACCACCTTCAAACATTGATGCCAGTTGCAGATGACCCGCCGCCACTACTAGCCGCCTTCTCGCATGCTCCGATGTGCCTTCTCTTTGAGTCAATGCGATTCGTCCCTTATCAGTGCCACTATCATGCTGTAGAGGTAGAAGAAGAACATGATCAGGTGAAAACCGAGCTTGATGAATGATTCCTAGTCTCTTATTAGCCCAATCTCTTCTGACGAGACGCACATGATGCTCAAGGGGAAATCGCCGTACCTTTTTGTGGACATTGAGCTTTCTGAATATCTCCGTCGCGTCGAGAAGATGTTGATTCTCAAAGATTCTGGCCCTGTCAGCGTTTTCCTTCTAGCCGCGGTCCAGCAATGCTCACTTCTTTGCATTGTAGGCGAGTAATGGCAGGTTGAGGACCAGAGCGATCCAGTAGCCATTGATGAGGAAGAGGACAGTAAGGAAGGCCTGTACTGCCGCTTCGGGCACGATGTAGGTGTTCAGGCGGTTACAAAGGTCGATGGGGTTGATGTAGTCACTACATAGACAGGGCACTTAGTGAACCATTATTGATGTAGCCAGATTGCTCCATGCCTGAGGTAGGTCAGATGTATTGCTTACCATTCCAGATCGCTGTACATAATTGTGAAGAAAACTTGTAGGAAGAGGTTCACGGCATTAATAAGTACCGCCAGAAGGTACAGCCATGCTTCGCCCGACATCATTTGAGATGCACGCTGTCGCTCAATTCAAGGTGACTAGAAGCTTGCAGCGTTGGCTATTCGGCAACGTGAAAGCTTCCAAGGTATGTGTGTGGACCGATAAGCCTGTTTGTGGCCCGTGGGACGCCGTTACGAGCAGGGGAGCGTATGCTCCTGGGCGGGAGTATTGTAATATACAGTCGTAGTAGTCGTGCTTCGAAGGGTGCAGTAAGTACTACAAGAGGGTAAAGGCGAGAATTTCTGACTACTCTAGGTATCTTGTTTCCTGGCGGGCGTTTGGTCTCAGCATCTGCCTCGGTAGAGTACGCCCACGCCTTAAAAATGGAACTACTACTACTTTAGGGCACCGCGTTTTAGCTCTGCAACCTCACACAACTCATCCTTTTTACTATGCGCTCGAGAAATGTAATGCTCATGCGGTCTCGGAAAGTGACTACATCGAGGGCAAATAATCTTGTCGATCCCGTTCATTGAAGGGAAGCCCCCCGCAAGTGTACTCTCAATCGTTGTCAACAAACTCGACAGAAGCACAATGCCTACATATTTCCTCCAGAGTCGCTACTTAGTGGGGGTTCACGACTTGTTGAAATTTGCATATCATGCGCCCTCCTCCTCTGCCAGTGGCACTGTGCGATATCCTTTCTTCATAAATAATCGCATCTTCTCCAAGCCTTCCTCGAGCACTTCTGTTTCGCAACAGAAGCCAAATCGTACAAAGCCCTTGAAATCCTTTCCGTCCCCAAAGCACCTGCTTCCGGGGACTAGCATGACACTTGTCTCCTCCATCAATTTCCCGCAAAATGCGACATCATCGACAGGAGCTCCCATGTTGGAGAATTTGACAAACGCAGTAGTTCCTGCTACGGGCTTTACCCACTCACAAGCCCATCTGTGACTTTCCACAAAGTTGTCCAATATCTCTAAATTTCGTTTCGCGAGCTGAATGTTTCTGGAAAGTAGTGAATGTATACAATTGTTGTCCAAGGCATACGCCGCAATCTGGTCATCAAGCTGGCTCACGCTGATTGTTGTATAGTCTCTGGCTTGCGCGCAGGCTTCTATTATCTCAGAACTCCGGGAAGCGATCCATCCCACACGAATGCCAGCCAGACTGTAAGCCTTAGAGAGGGATCCGGTTGCTATCGTCTTTGCGTACCCGAGTGACAGAATCGAAGGTGGAAAGTCTGGAGATCCGGGGGAAATGGAATGGAAAATGGGACGATAGACCTCATCGGCCATGATTATGAGGTCGTGTTCCTCAGCGACCTCGATTAAGGAATCGAGAGTCGCTTTGGGAATAATAGCTCCAGAGGGGTTGTGTGGATTGTTGATGATAATCATTTTCGTATTTGGCCGTATGAGACCTTTGAGCTCTTCGATGTCTAGTTGCCATTCCTTCATTTCATTCGCTCTCCAATAATCCACCTCGGCTCCTAACCTCTTGGGGACCTCATACAACTGTTGATAGGTAGGATAATGACATATCACATGGTCTCCTTTCGCGACGAGGCTATAAAACATTGTCATATTTGCGGAAATTGCCCCTGGAGTAATCAATATATTGTGTGCTTGGAATGGCTTTTTGGCTGAATAGCGGTTCGCCAGGTTGGTACGTAATTTCTCTGATCCACGAATGGTGCCATATGTAAGCTTCGTCGATGAAGACCATATTTCGCTCGAGCTGTCCTCTGAGAGACCTCTCAAATCGTCGAGTGAAATTGAGGCTACGCATGTTTCTGCAATATTGTATTTGGCGTGAGTTTCATGCGTGTCCATCCACTGAATTTTGGAATATCAGCGCCTGCTCGTAAATCTATAAGTATACAGGCGGTACGAAGACATTGTAGTCTTCAAAAGGCATGATGTGGTGCAAATGTATGTAGGTACCGCTCGTAACAGCTGCGGATACTGCCTTACTGCAAAGGACCATTAGAAGAACTGTAGAAGTAACACCGAATCAAGCAAGACCATAGAACAATCTGCCAAGCATGCTCCTGACTGAACCGATTTGCGCTCCGAAGAGTCTTCGCGATGAAACAAAGCACTACTGGAAACCACGCAAGATATTTGCAAGCTTACCTGCTCTACAGCGAAAGGCGCAACATTTGCAAGCGTCATATTCCTCAACTACGGCCTTATACAGACCAGCCACAGTGCGAGCCAGTCGAGGAGTCCAAGAGCTGCGAATAGTCTTAATCGTCCCTCTCAAGCGCGATATCTTCGGTCCTTTCTCCGCAAACCGCCAAGCGCAAGCCGTCATGTCCACGAGACCCACTTGCCCATCTACTCCACCTCTACCTGTCACTTTTCTTTTTTTCACACCATCTCTGGGATGCAAGAGAAGGTTTTGCGTTGATCCTGTTCTTCTCTAGGGTCTCAGTGCTGTTTTGAAGCATACTTCCCCCTTATCGGTCTTTCCTCAGGCTCCAGCCCCCCGCCTCCATCATAAGTCTTCCACCATGATCATACGGCGGACTGCGCTCGCTGCACTTGGAGTATTGCCTTTTGGATGGCCTTCGTTCGCATTTCAGAATTCCTCAAGGTCCGATCTCTTTCAGTCGAGTTACTCCCTATACGACGACCGACCGTCAGACTGCCCGCCCTGCTTCAATTGCAACCTCGAAGCTTTTCAATGTGCACAATTTGCTACATGCAATAACTATAATGGCAAATGCTCATGTCCTCCGGGCTTTGGGGGCGAGGACTGCGCAACGCCGGTATGTGGCTCTCTGGCCATGGGTAGAGACAGGGCCCCAAGAGGCGGAGGGGAGTGTGAGTGTGAGGAGGGCTGGGAGGGCGTCAACTGCAACGTATGCAAGACGAACGAGGCATGTAACGCGTTGATGCCGGAAGGCAGTGGCGGTACATGTTATAAGAATGGCGTCGTGGTGAACGAAAACCACCAGATGTGTGATATTACCAACAGGAAAATCCTGGACCAGTTGAAAGAGAGGTATCCGCAAGCCACATTTTCATGCAACGCGGAGGATGAGACCTGCAATTTCCAATTTTGGGTTGGCCAAGAGGAGTCCTTCTACTGCGCCCTCGATACTTGTTCCTACAACTCGAAGACTGAATATGACAGGAATACTACAAGCTACAAATGCGAGCACATCAAGTGCGCCTGTGTTCCAGGCCGCATGCTATGTGGAGAAGAGGGATCAATCGATATCGGAGACTTCTTGACGGAAGAGATCAAAGGTCCAGCATCATTTTCATCGGTCAGCACAGAGGGGGGAAGCAGCAAAGACGGGAGCAAATTCGAGGAACCAGCAATGAACAATCTCATCAAGAGTGTATTCGGAGACGAGTCTATTACCTTGCAATGCACTTGGGGAGAATGCCTATACCGAACAGACGTCCCAGGCTACACCAGGCCAGTCAAAAAGATCAACACGCCATTGATTGCGGGTGTGATTGCTGGATGCGCCTTATTTGTCGTATTGGTGATCCTGCTGGTATGGTATTTGTCTAGGAGACAGCTCAAACATGGCCCTATTTATCTGTCAGACGATTCGGATGACGATCTGGCCCAGATGATGGCCGAACACAAACCGGCATCACTGCAATTCGACGACGTCTCCTACAACCTAAATGGGAAGCAGATTCTATCCGGCGTTCAGGGAATCGCTCTCCCTGGCCAACTGATGGCTATCATGGGTGCATCAGGAGCCGGTAAGACTACATTCCTCGATATCTTAGCAAGAAAGAACAAGCGTGGTGTTGTTGAGGGGAGTTTTTACGTGAATGGAGAAAGAGTCGTTGACCATGAATACCGAAGTGTTGTCGGATTTGTGGACCAGGACGACACGATGCTCCCAACACTGACCGTCCATGAAACCATCATGACGAGTGCTCTACTTCGATTACCTCGAGACATGAGCATTCTGATCAAAGAACAACGGGTCTACGAAGTCGAAAAGCAGCTCGGAATTAGCGCCATTAAAGATCAGCTCATTGGATCAGAAGAAGGTAGCGGACGTGGCATCTCTGGTGGTGAGAAACGTAGAGTTGGGATCGCTTGCGAATTAGTCACGAGCCCCAGTATACTCTTTCTGGACGAACCAACAAGCGGACTGGATGCCTTCAATGCATTCAATGTAATTGAGTGTCTAGTGACGCTGGCAAAGAACTACAACAGGACGGTGATTTTCACGATACACCAGCCTCGATCCAACATCGTCGCCCTCTTCGATCACCTTGTACTCCTTGCAAAAGGGCGGACTGTTTACTCTGGACCGTATGCCAGTTGCCAAAGCTACTTTGACCGCATCGGATACGCATGTCCGCCTGGATTCAATATTGCAGACTACCTCGTGGATCTCACTATGCATGCTCAGACAGTACATACGCCGACCGACGAGAATGGTCCGGCCGGTTTCGATGGAGGCAGCGAAGGTATGCGGACTGTCAACAGCAGCGTTCGCGCTATCAAATCCATAGCTAGTGCTTCAAACATGAGCTTGGACAACAGCAGCTACGGGAGCTACAACGAGTCGAACCAAAGACCAAAAAGCAAACGCAAACAATCGCTGAAACAGCAACAAGATCGTAAACTCTTCACACGGAAGAAGAGCACCACAGGCACAGAATCTCCTTCAACACCAAAGACTGATGATGAGGCATCCGATCCCAACGACCGCAGAAATAGTGCAGATTTGATCCGGTTGTCAAAGCAGCAAGGCCAAGTGCGTCCGCAAATTCTGGATGATCCACATCAACTTCCACCACCAGCCTCTGGCACTGGTACTGAACTGGATGATCTTGTCTCAAGCTATGCCAGCTCAGACGTTGCTGGATCAGTTCGAGACGACATCAGCGCTGCTGTCGGCAGTGCATTGAGTGCAAATGGTCTAGCCCATGGTCAGCCCAATCATGCGAAACTCGCATCAGGTACCATGAAAAGCTACCGACGTGTCGGCTGGATCACTCAGTTCACGATCTTATCTCAAAGAACCTGGCGGAACCTCTACCGGAACCCTATGCTAATGCTCACCCACTACGCTATCGCAATCCTCCTTGCGGTCTTGTCTGGCTTCTTGTTCTACGGATTGACGGACGATATAAAAGGCTTCCAGAACAGACTCGGCCTTTTCTTCTTCGTCCTCGCCTTGTTCGGCTTCAGTACCCTGACAAGTCTTACGGTCTTCTCATCCGAGCGACTTCTCTTTGTACGGGAAAGAGCAAATGGCTACTACTCACCCATATCTTACTTCGCGGCAAAAGTCGTCTTTGACATCGTCCCCCTACGCCTCATACCTCCGATAATCATGGGAGCAATCGTATACCCCATGACTGGCCTTACGCCGGCATGGCCTGAATTCCTCAAGTTCATACTCATCCTGGTGCTTTTCAACCTCGCCGCAGCAGCTATATGCCTGTTCATCGGCATTGTCTTCAAGGATGGTGGTGTCGCGAATTTGATTGGCAGCCTGGTGATGCTTTTCAGCCTCCTCTTCGCAGGTTTGTTGCTCAACCACGATGCGATACCGAAGGCGGCACTGTGGCTGCAGACAGTAAGCAACATTTTCTACTCCCCAATTAGACTCTTTGCTAATGTGCCACAGCTCTCCATCTTCCATTACGGTTTCGAGGGTCTCATCGTCAACGAAGTCACATTCCTTACTCTCGTCGATCACAAATACGGTCTCGACATTGAAGTGCCTGGCGCATCTATCTTAAGCGCTTTTGGATTCGACAACCTCGCTTTGTGGCAAGATGTCATTGGTCTCGCCATTTTCTCCGGAGCTTTCATTGTGATCGCCTATGTTGCTATGCATGTGTTACTAGTTGAGAGGAGGTAATGTTTGAGATACTCCATGCAATTCAAACTGTACGTATGTCTTTGTACATGCCTAGGCTATTTGGCATTTTGTATCTGGGCGCGGAATTTGGTGTTTCACATTCAAAGCATTATTTGGCGCGCGCGTACCAGTACGATCATTTTTTTCAACAGTGCTATCATCAGATCTTCAATATCGCGCACCAAATGGAAGACATTTAATCATGTTCGTCAATCACACTACGTTTTGGTGGATTGTTTTCGTTTCTTCGTGATGTCGTGGGTGTTCCGCAAATCAGAAGCTTAGGAACCCTGCCGTTCATCATCGGCTTAAGGCACGCCGGCAACAGTGATTCCCTACTCGAAGATATCTTGGAACTACAACGAACGACGGCTAACAGTAGGATCAACAATGTGGATAGCATGTCAACATCAACGCTTCTAACAAGGCGAGATGCGCTCGACCAGAGGAGGCCATATTTTCGGCCCTAATTTCTACTCCTAGCCTTTGACTAAGAAGCTCGGAAGAGCTGTGCCCGCCAAGTCTGGCTGGAAGCTCGCAGAGTTCCCAGAATGATCATAATGTCTCAAGACCATTATTGTCTGCAGACCATAGTCTCTAGACCGAGGATGTCCTAAGATGAGGGTCCAAAGATATAATCGGTGTTGGGACTATCATCAAAAGATATGATTCGTCGTTGGACGACGTTTGTCTTTCAGACAAACGTCAGCAGACTATTGTGGTCTAGACATAAAGACCAGAAGACAATCGATGTCCACCGACCTTTTGTATCCAAAGACGTTGGTCTGGAGACATCGTCTGTCTGAAAATGCTCAATTAAGAACATCTTCTGTCTGAATACCTCGGTCTCTAAACACACGGTGTCTGCGGACTCAATGATTCTAGAACCCATACAATTGGAAGAGTCCCTATCTTCCCTTTTCGAATTGAAGGTCAGAATTACTCATTCCGTAGGTCTTTACAGATCAATGCTCCGTTTATATTCCTACAGCCCTATCTGAAGAGCCTCTGGCGATGAATCTCACGCCCCCAAGACCAGTTCCACGTCATTTACGAGGTTTGCGAGCGACGAGGGGTGCAAATGTTAGAAGAACGGGACCAGAAACGGTAAGGGCACCAGATACGAGGAGAAGACCAGAAATAATGGGTGATATTATTCTATTTTGGAATCCGAACAGATCCTTGAAGGGGAAAGGACTAGAAATGGTCATCAAACGAGCCGCAAATGGAGACCATGGAGCCCGATCTGAAGGCCAGGATGTCTGACGAAAATTTGCAATACGGCTAGGTTCAGGAAATGGATCGGGGTTCTTCTAATTCTCTGGAAACTGGAAGCTGCGAAACAGAACCACACCACCAAACCCATGGCGTCTTCGATCACGAGATTTGAAGTTTCGGAGCTAATCCGATGTCTCAATCCGTCTTGGAACGACCGGAATGAAGAATTCCTACTCACCGAATATTTATGGCACTTCGAAGTCCAGACGATTTGTCAATTGCGGCCCCCCTGTCCAGAGATTCCATTGACACCGTCGAAAAATTGAACCAGATCAGGACAACCTTCCGCCACAGGATATGCAACCCATGATTGAGCCACCCGTAGACCGTGAAGCGTTGCATGAGACAACATCCGAGATGAAACTACCTGAGGACCCGAAACCCGTGGATGACCTCGTTTGCGGTGGGCGCTCTGAAAGGAAACGCAAGCAACATAAGGAACAGCAATCTTGTGATCATCACGAAAAGGTGATTTGTCCCGAAGATTTCAAGATCAACCTATTGAGTCTATCTTAAGCTATAATTCGACGAGCGCTCCATTCGTGACGGGTCCCTGCGGCCGTTTGCAGTAGCCGAGGTCGAGCAGACGCCCACCCGTTCCGCTCGAACAAACCGTGGCTTGAATGGGGCACTGCACATCACTACGGATCGAGACCCGGGGGGGGGGAAGCACTCGCGCACGGAGGCACAGCAATGTGGACTTTTGCTTATGCGGCAGACCGCCCGCGGAGAGGAGAATCCCTTCTGGGGCAGGTTTCTCTTCCCAATGACCCTCCTCCGAATCCACCACCTGGACCGGACCATATCCGATGCAATGGGCCGACAAAGAGAGCCACTCGATCTCGATCTGCAAACCCTTCCCTCTAGATTGAGACGTCCTCCCCTCCAACCGGCTTTCCTGAAGTGGGAGATGCTCATATGAACTGAATGCAACACTTGATAGTTCGGCACGGCAATACCGCACCGGCGACATATGATGGGATAATCGCCGTGCGCCGGGCGCTATGATGAAACGTATACGTTCGGGTATGTGAAAATTGTGCCCGAGAGTTTCAAAGACCATTTGGTGGATCGGTCTACATAAACGGCAAGTTGCCCGTTTTTGCAGCGTACAGCTTTGATTTGGTCGAGCCGGGGATGGAGCTCCAAAAAGAGAGTTGTACCAGGCGGACCTGGAATTATACACATTACACAACCAAAACTGCTACAGAGCAAGACTGTCTGGGCTGATGAAAGAGACTATCATTCGCGGCTTTTAACTCGCAGGCATCGACGGCCTGATCATCATTGACGTGGCCCTTGGCGTGGACTTCAATCTGCAGACACGACTTGGCTTCCATCTTCCATCTTCCAAAATATCAGATTAGCAGATTGGCAAACAAGTTTGGTGACGAAGGTGATTGAAAGAGTAACCAACTTTTTCCTTGACAATCGACAATTTTGATGATGCTGGGGACTGCAAACCGATGACGAGTTGATGATACTGTGATCTGTGTAGGTGACATCATACTACAGTGCTATTGGAAATGGGTTGACTTTTCCGACAATTATGTTCCGAATGCTGGGTTGGGTACTAATGTTTTGAATACCCATTTTAACGAAGTCGGTGTTCCACCAGCCCATTTTAAGGGAGGCTATTAAGAATTTCCGACCATGACACGGTTCAAAGGAATGTTTTCCAACCTACCATATGTATTGTGCTCGACATAGCCATGGGAGCGCGGTGTAATACCACTGTCTCAGCATAATGGCAGGTTCACAGCGCACGGAACATCCGACAAAGCATGCCCAGCCGTCTGCAGATTCTCCCACTCGCAACGGTTCCTCTCGCCCGAAAAGTACTGCCTGCATCTAGTCAATCACCTCGTAATTGATCTCCTTCTCCCTCTTAATCCCTTCATCCCCATCTCTTCCTCGCTGCTTACCTACTACAGCTGCAGCATGCACTGGCAACGACTCCTTCATGAACACCAATTCTGATGTTTCCAAGGGCCCATTTGGATCATACGGCGGGTATAGCACAGAAGAAGGCGTACTGTTTACTGATAGCGAGCCTGCAGCATACTGCCGGCGGGCCTCCAGCAAGCGGACTTCGTGGTCGAGCTCCAATTTTTGCGCTGCGGCTTTGCGGGCCATGTCCGCTTCGTGGCGGGCTTGCTTGATGGATTCTTCTTCTTCGAATGCGAGACGTTGCGAGGATTTGGGAGGGGGATCTGTGGGTTCGAGTGATGATAAGCGGGTATATTTGGAGGGCTGGGTGCTTTGGGGCTGAAAGGAGTCGGAGCGAAGGTTTGGCGAATCTTGTGGCCTGTCCTTATACAATTTTCGTTGACGCTCTATGGCATAGTACCTTGAATATGAAATCAACATCCTCTCGAGGGCAAGCTCAGATGGGAAGAAGTATCACGTACCTAGACAATTCCAAAGGCCTCGATCTTCCATCTCTACCAACGACAAATCCAGAACAGTAAGCCACATTGTGTCCAGTGTGACCGCAGTGGACACAAACTTGAGTGCAGGCGGACTGAAAGTGCCTTTCTGAACGACAACCGCGACATCTCATTGGTAGAGGACAGTGGTCGAGACTGTGTTGGCCTCCACATCCGTAGTTGTCGCATGTGTAGATTTTGCCTGGGCGGGAGGACTGGATTGTTCGAGATGAGCCCGATGTAGGGCGTCAACGCGATGAGTATGGATCATTGTAGCGGATCAGACGCTTAGACTGAGGCCTGGGCGGTGAGCTAGATCGACGACGCTTTCCGCGTGGAAGAAACGAAGCAGAGGGCCGTCTCATAGATCGGTAAAATTCCTCTGGTGAAGGCGGCAAAGGAGGACTGTCACCCCGTTGCCATTTGTCTTTCTTCAAGGTACTAAGCGAAATTGGCCTCTCTGCATCACCGGGATTCAACCCTTCATACTCGGGGCTGTAGGGTGAAGGACTTGAATCAGCTTGGCGGCGACGGTTCGTAGCTTTGATAGGTGTGTTGTGGGGAGTTAAACACCTTTCTCATGGCATGGTATTGTGGTGACGGCGATGGTCTGGTTGGGAGTACATGAAAGCTCGATATTCTTCTGATGTGAGGTGAGGGCAGTGGTCGGAGCAGAGGAGTGGTTCATAGGAAAAGGAACCGATTGCTGGAGCTAGAATTGCTTAGGATGGCGGGACTGACAAGGCGAAGCGAAGAGATCGAAGCGGAGTGTAATTAACGAAATAAATGCATGGAGGCCAGTGATTTAAATGGACAGAGCTGGATACGCGCGCAAAAGTTGAGATTTGGTCAACAAACAGTTCTTTATCCGTCACTTTCGAAACCAATTTAGGGCACTACCCACGAGCAGCAAGACTCAGCAGAAACATTCAGACGAAAGATCTCGCTTGAGTTGTTGCGTGTTCTCCAACTATCCCAGGGTTTTCAGTGGGTAATTTCTCCTTCGTTGTCAGTTCTTTCATGGGCACAGTCCCATTCTTTTTCGGCTCTCACGGGATTTCTCTAGATGCTTTGATGCTTGCGAACTATGTACATACCTCTTCATCTTCCCTCAAAGATGAAACATGCCCACTACATCCTCCTCATCACATCCTCAATCACGTCCATTGTTCCAGCTTTCCCACCCATATCCGGCGTCAGCAACTTCCCTTCATCCAAATTCGCATCCACCGCCGCATACACCTTTGCAGCAGCTTCTTCATGCCCCAAGAACTCCAGCATCAGAGCCGTACTTCTAATCGTAGCGATTGGATTCGCAATCCCTTTACCCATGATATCTGGTGCACTACCATGACATGGCTCTCCTATCACGAAGCCATCACCCACATTCGCGGATGGCACAAGACCCAAACTTCCAACCAGGGCAGCAGCGCCGTCTGAGAGGATATCACCGTAGAGATTTGGCGCAACGATTACGTCGTATGAAGAGGGCTGGCGGAAGAGCTTGTAGACCATGGAGTCGACAATTTGTTCCTCGACCCCTACTGACTTGTATTTCGGATCGACGAGAGCGGCACGAGCAGTTTCGCGGAACAGACCGTCAGTCTGTGAGAGAACATTGCTTTTGTGTGTGATAGTGACCAAAGGACTCGAATGCACGCTCTGAACTCCGGTATCTCTGAGTTTTTGCCGCCTTAGGGCAATATCGCCAGCCATAGACGTTATTCGATGGCTTGCTCGTTCAGAAATGCGCTTGATAGCCTCGGCAACTTTGCCAGAGCCATCAGCGGCTTCGTATGTTCGCTCCTCTTTGACATACAAATCTTCCGTGTTCTCACGCACAATGACCAGGTCTATCGGCATCTTAGATGAGGCTGTAGTCTTGACAGGCCGTACGTTGGCATAGAGATCCATTTTCTTCCGCAAGGCGACAATGGGCGAGGAGTAGCCGGCGACTTTCGTGGTTGGGGAACTGACGGCTCCGAAAAGGGCGCCATTGCATTCTTCCTTCAATGCCTCAACTGTTCTGTCTGGGAGGGCGTTGCCTGTCTGCTGAAATGTTTCATAACCAGCAGGGAGATGGACGAAGGAGAGATCAAGTTTGAAGGTGCTTGCAATGGCTTCCAGTACTCGTTGGCCTGCCTGTGTCAATCAGGATGGAAACCATGGCTACATATAGGCATACTTACGGGTATAACTTCTCGACCGATACCATCACCAGGTATCAATCCTATTCGTAGCGACCTGGAAGCCATTGGCGAGTGCGTGGAGTTTATTACCTGTTTGGAGTATTGGAGGTCAAAAAATCCGATGCCAAGCTATAAAAATATACCCCAACAAGCCTAGGGTCACCGCTGCTTTGTGGTGTGCCCGCGCGACGCGGGCGCTAGTCCGCTCTGACGCTCAAGATACAGGTCTCTCAAGACCTTTTCAAAGAACACGAAGAATTCTGTTGGGTCTTGGACTCTTAGACACTCCACAAACTCGGCAAAGTTTGTTATCACTAGACTAAGCATGGCTTCAGTCACTTCTGCGAACATTTCGAAAGATCCTAATTTCGTTCACATTGACTTGAAGGGAGAGGGTGTGGATAGAAGGGGCAATCTATACAAGATGTTGAAACTTGCTTCATCACCTCGTCCTACAAGGCTGCTGATATGATAACTTCGAACCCGTGCTTCGTCGATTCAGACGATGAATTCATCGATCAATCTCTGATAAATTAGCATGAACTGGATTGAAACAGCCAAGTGCAGGTCATGTCGATCTCAAGAAAGCAAATCCATCCACTGCAAGCAACAACTTTCTGCCATTGAAGTAAGTGTAATTCTATGGACCGCTGTGCTAGACCCTCCACAACCACAAGCTCAAAATTGGGCAGATTCCAAAGTTGTTTATATCGTTAGAATTTCTGACTTCTTTATTCGCTTTGACTCAGACCTGCTTCAGCAGCATCCGTTACCCGTAATGAACGTTACCTACTACACACTATTGCGAGGGAACCAACAACGGCGAGATTTCCAGACGGACCGAACTTTGAAGAAACGCCGAATACTGTCCCACAAGCCGGACTTCGCTTGCATAATCGGATCGTGCATCGTAATTCGGTGGGTATGGAGATTCTCTTTGTCGAGGTCGCTCAGATCGAGGTGTCAAGGGCCATGAGGTTGCTAATATAAACGTCAGCTCCGCGTCAGCATCGTCTCCCTTTTAAGCTATAAGGGAAAGAACGCACCCGAAAGGTGCTGGTTCCGTCGAGAGTTGGGCCATCGTAAGAGTGAGCTTTGTATTTGCTCACTCATTGGCCTCTGGTACTGGTCTCATCGAGGAATGGGCTGTGAGCTGCACCATCGTTCCATGTCAGCCCATCGTGATCCTTTCCAGAGACTGATTTAGCTGCACGGCATCTAGACGCATGTATAGCGATGTAAAGACAGATGCACTTCCTTACAAAGGACATTCTCTTTTTAATTTGACCACGCCCTGGCAGCAGGCATCGCTAGAGTAGCGAAGGTAGCAACCGAGATGGTGACGGCGAGTTTCATCTTCACGTTGAGCCTTGAGTGTTATTTATACCGCTGAGTGAACTGTGTGGGCTCTTGGAAAGGGCGTTCGAAGGTCTTTTCAGATCGGTGCGGGGCAGATGGTCAGTACGATTGAAAAATTTCTCTACCTTCTGTCAGAAATTAGAAAGAGTGAAACACTTATTTTTAAGACCTTCGTTCTCGCTGCGTCTTGTTCTCTTTGGTTTCTTTGGTTTTTTTTCGCTTTTTAAGAAGCAAGTGCAGCGGCCACCGCCTATTGCCACTAAGGAACTGCTCTCCAAACGTCCCTACCAACAAAGTATGCACCCAAGGCTAAAGTAAGAGACCGTGTCGTGTCACGTGTGGGGCATGCTGAGCATTCCCATGAGCAATTATCCTAGTCTTGGCCGCTTAGTAAAGAGAATTGATCAATCATTGAATGAGCGTGCTGAGAATCTGCCAAGCCACTAGCTGAAGGGTGCAAAAGACCCTGTACATCTGTGCCGGAAAAGCGGCGACTGTGAAAGACGAGAAATTCAATACAGACGTCGTCTATTCAATTTGACCCCATTTGCTTCTTCCACATTCTTTCATCTGAATCCCTTCTTTTAATTTCCATTCTACATTGATATCCTTCCCTTTGTCGTTCATTGGCGGAGATCTACTTTCTACAACCGAACCGTCAACCGTGCCATCATTGCAATAAGCATCAGCCGCCTCGGAAGGGCTTCATACTATCACAATCTTCGTATACCTCTGGCTTCTGCTTCTTCTTCAGTTCCTGTTCGGAACGCTGCTTTCATCCTCTTGTCGTGCTGTGAGGCTGGCTCAGCAGAGAACTCGATGGAGAGCTTTGGCAGCTGGCACGGCGCCAGGGCGCTTTGCTTGGGACGAGAGGAGTTGGACTATGGGAATCCCGCCATTAGCGCTGTCGGAGAAGTGGGGTGGTTGAACAAAGGGGTAATCAGTACGAGATCAATATCCTATCACAATTGAGTCTTGCGCACTGAAGATCCTTGAGTTTCGTCATTATCCGTGCCTCAGAACAGAATGATACATATTGTTATGCATAGTCCACCTTCCACGTTCCTGCCACGTTCCTGCCTCTTGACTTTTTTATCAGCCACCATCTCTTTTCGCCTTTCATGCCTTTTCGACCTTCCAGACCCACTTGCCCTCGTTGACTGTTCGCAGCCACTGTACAATCTCACATCTCTTCTTGCACCATGAGCGACCACAATTCTGGATACGATCCCAAGTACGGATACAACCGCAATGCATTTGCCCATAAGACCCTAGGAACGGCCGTTATGGGCCGAGTAGTAAAAACTATTGTGACCCCATTGGGACTGGTCAGCGAGGCGATTCATGCCCGCAACGACAAACGACGACCATTCTCAGATGCAGCTGCCCGAGAAGCAGGCTTAAATCTGTCAGTTGTAGAAGATGCGAGCAGTAAGAAATCGGCCATCTCCACTGAAGGTCAAGTGGAAAGAGAACACTCGGCCTACGTCGAAGTTCCACCTGAGATGGCCGACGAGCTCATTTCGAGCGGCCAAGCTGAGCCGACTGAGGGACAGGCGCCGACCCATGAGTTGGTCCTAGTAGCGAAAAAAACGACGAGAATCCCGAGGAGCGCCTTGCCAACAAAGTGCAACCTTCAGCAGCCAGCAGCGCTGCCTCTAAAACATCGATGCAAAAACTCCCCTTCCCGATCATTGTCCCCCAACGTCGCCCCGGTACGAAAGCCCGTGGCTTTGTACGTGCCTACCCGCCCGTCTTCGAAGAAACTGGAATTTCTCAAGACGCATTCCTATCGTTTCTCAAGAAGCTTCACAAAGCTGCACAGGCCTCCCCCATCTTCGACGTTGTTGTTATCGCCACCGCAATTGCAGGAGCTTACCCGGACCCCATTGTTGGTCTTGCGGTGCAGGCTATCCAGGTGGCGGCGGGGATTGGACAGGAGATCCAAGAAAGGTACCGCACAAACAAATTTTTGTCACATGCAAACAAGGAGTTTTTTACACCCAAAGGGCTTTATGCCATGATTGTCACGTACAAGACTGGGGGTAGCGAGCAGCCAGAGGTCGGCATAGAGCGCGTAGATCTGGGTGCCACTGCAATTGCGAAATATGGCGGAGACGTCCAGCCAGATACAATGGTGGCTGGACCAGGAAGTTCAGAAAAGCCAAAATTGCTAGATGACGTCAAGAAGAAGGTGAAGCAACTTCGCATCGCAAGTGCCGAGACCCACGGCGAGGCAGAGATGCCTGTGACTTGCGCACCGCTCATCTTTCCTGCCCTTGATGCTGCTACGGTTGCTTCTCCCGCTGCGAGAGAAGAACGCAATAGCGAAGGCAAAGGCATTGGCATCAAAGCCAAGTCCAAAACCGTGTCGAAATTCGTCAACAACTACTATGATCGCCGAGCGCAGGCATCTTACGTACGTTACTGCCGACCAGCCACCTTCCGCACATCTTCTCCACCGTTTTGGGTGAAATCTGGAAATGTCTGACGAAACCGTCACAGGCCTATCAAAATCCAGAATCTACCCTGACCGCTCAAGTAGCCCCTGCGGCGCCAAATTTCAGATCGCGCTTTGCGGACCCCGTAAGTCATTTTTTCCGAGCCTTGTTTTCCCAATTCGTATTGCGTCTGGAGTAGCAAGACCTTGTCGCAGGACTGCAACGTTTCTGGGAATCCATTTCACCACTCAGTTTTCATCCCCAGAGAGAAATGCTGACCGCGAAATCATTCAGAACAATGCAACCAACATGCACTTCTTCACGCTGATTACAGGCGGCAAATTCAAAGCCGAGCCGTAAGGCCGTCTCCCGTAATCATTACTCTCAGTATAACTCTCAATACAACTCTCCTCAAACCTGTTCCCGACTAACGACAGCTCAGGTTGGGTGCACGCCGTCGATATGAGCGCGCGCAACGCAAAGCGGCGGGAAAACGCGCACAAGGTATCAGAGAGCAGTCAAGCAAGCGTCTGCTACAGGAGAATGTGCTCTATCTAATGGTGGTGAACATGCCAATAGAGGAGGAGTTGGTAAAGGCGAAAAAGGCCATTGAAGAAGCAAAGGAAAAGAAAGTGGCGAGCAAGAGGCTGCAATCTTAGGAGCACAACAACGTCGCGAGTATCAATTCCAAGCATACTCCTGGTTGTAATGGTACTATTCATCAATTTTGCTATGTTGTAGCTTTTACTCCACAGGTATTGAATCTGTTTCGACCGTACAAGTCAGGGCAAACTTCAGGGTCAGTGCGAAACGATCAACAGGGCTCCAGGCCCGGTAGGGAGCCAGCGGAAAATAGAAAAGCCAGCATTATCCTATGGTCACAAAATATTCTGAAGCTAATGGATAGAAATACAGACAAAGAGCAGTACATAAAAGCCGGCCGAAAGTAGAGAAGCGAGATTTCGGCTGAGCTTGTCGGAGTCTATCCCTAAAAGGTTAGGAAATAGGGTTCTGGAGATCTTTGTGTGCTAATGTGGAGCCAAATGCGTTAATACGTACGTTTATTCCATACCAAGGCTGATCGTTGAGCGAGGGTGAGTGGGCTTGGGACCGCGATGCCTCTTATACATTGTGTGTTATGTTAGCTGAGCGCATCGCCAAGGCTCTCTCTATCCGTTTCTCTGCAAAGCCAGTCTCACAAAATATATGATAGGCTGGCAGAGACGGTGAAGGTTGGGCGTAGAAGCCGTAGGCCGGATAGGTTTTCGTAGAACGAATAGACATCAGAAATCATGACTCGACATTTCTATGCCAAGAGTTGCCCAATCACCATTCAGTTTATCGCACTCTTCATTGGTCGACTACGGATTTCGTGATGATAAATACGTTGGAGGAAAAGAGAACCCTTGTTCATCATAGCCGTTTGTATGTGGCGGTCTGATGGCAGTCATATCTGTAAATTGCTACGAGTCTAGTAGAGTACTAGTACAGGCACAGTATTTTCGTCTATTCATAGTTGAAACAGTATTCGCTATACAAATCATTGAGAAATTATGATCCTTCTATTTCGTTTCAAGCTCGTAGCGATAAAGCCGCGTCTTCAATCTTGAATTGGCCCTCAGAATTCGGTAAGACCCAAGTCCTCCTTTGCAGGGACAATGCGGATGGTGTTGGTGTGTCCCTTTCCTCCGCGCCAGCCTTGAACGCAGACGACCATATCTCCTTCGCTCAAGATGCCAAGATCAATGGCTTGCTTGATACCCCACTTGAGTCGGCCGTCGACATCTTCCTGCCAATCCGCTTCCTTGAAGTCTGGCTTGTTCTTTGGGAACATGAATGGGTATACACCGCGATACAAATGCGAGTACTGTCTCTGATTAGTGAGGAACTGGAGTGGAGGTGAGTTACATACACGAGAGGCAGTAGCGTTGCGTGTGACCATGATGATTGGACATACAGGACGATACTTTGAGATCATCCGGGCAGAATTGCCACTATGTGAGAGTTAGTTGGAGTGGAGCAGCATTGCTGGACTGGAGCAAGCTGGACTGGAGCAATACCTCGTGGTCAAGACAAGAATGGCGCCGGCGTTCATCTCCAAGCTAGTGCTCACAGCGGACATGGCAGCGGACTCAAGTAGACTCACGGGCTTCTCAATGGTTGCACGCATATCGTTGAACAAGCTGACGTAAGGAATAGCAACTTCAGCCAAGGAGCAGGTGTCATGCATCATTGCCACAGATTCCTTGGGATAGTTGCCTTTGGCAGTCTCACCAGACAGCATGACGCAGTCTGCTCCATCGAGTACGGCGTTTCCAACATCACTGACTTCAGCACGAGTAGGGCGTGGATTGTTAGTCATAGATTCGAGCATCTGGGTTGCACAGATGACGGGCTTTCCGGCACGGTTGCATTTGGCTATCATCATCTTCTGCGCAATGAAGACCTGAGCAGGTGGGATTTCGATACCGAGATCCCCACGAGCAACCATCACTCCATCGGTCTCCTTGAGAATTTCATCGAAATTGTTCACGCCTTGTTGGTTCTCAATCTTGGCGATAATTTGGACATCTTTTCCGTCTTCACCGAGGACTCTACGAATGTCCTTGATGTCTTCACCACGACGGATGAATGAGGCAAAGACCATGTCCACATTGTTCTTGACACCAAATCGTAGATCGTTTTGGTCTTTTTCTGAGAGGGCTGGCAGATCAACGTCGGTCTTGGGCAAGTTGACACCTTTCTTGGACGATATCCTCCCGTTGTTGATGCATCGACATTGGAGAGTCTTCTCATCAACGACCTTTAGGACTTCAAACGCAAGGATTCCGTCATCCACGTAGATGGTTCGGCCGGCTTCAATCACTTTAGTGATGTTCTTATAGTCCACGTACCTATTTCGGGTTTAGGTTAAACCGAAGCATCCGAGTCATCAATTGGCTTACATATTCTTTTCATCGCAAGCAGTGGCGTACTTTTCGTCAGTGGTTATGTTGAGCTCATGGCCCTCGGAAATCGGAATGTCTGCATCTCCAACCGTGTTACCGGTGCGGATCTCGGGACCTTTCTGTTGCAGAGATCAGCACCGCCCGCGACTTTGCTTAGACAACAGCAGCGTCTCGTACTGTATCAAGCGCAATGGCCAAAGGACGGCCCGGCATTTGGCGTTCGGCTTCTCTTGAATGGTCGATGACCGACTGATGGTACTCGTACGCTCCGTGGGAAAAATTCATGCGGACGACGTTGAGCCCGACTTTCCGTAGCATGTTGATCTTCTCCACCGAGTTGGTTTTGGGGCCTAGTGTGCAAGTCAGCGACCCAGATTCAATCCTCGCCTTGGGTCGAAAATGCAAGCATACCAATGGTGCAGATGATTGATGTACGCCGGTAATTGGTCTTGGGCTTGAACTCGGTGTTCAGGCTTGAGAGCCATTCGATCTGAGTGCGTCCAGAGGACAGGTGATCAAGAGAATCGGCCATGATGTAGGTATTTGTAGATAGCTCTCAAGCGGGACGGTGAGAAGTTCTGTTCAGAGTTGTAAGAGGAAGAAAAGAAAAGATTCCTCGACTGGGAGTGTCGAGGTAAGTATTAGGAATGAGGTATTATGAAATAAGATGATTGTAGAGCAAGAGAAGAATTGAGCAGAATAGACAGGATGAAATATGTTGGAAGAAGTAGCTTATCGATACGGTACCCGAAGTTTCTGTCATTCTTGCGTCCGAGGGTCTCCCAGCTCCAGATTGACTAAGGCGGATAGGGCTTAGTGCCATCCAGTACTATACCTGGAAACCACAACAACCGCTTACCAGTAGACATGCTCTTATGACTACCTGCTATCTCCTGTCTAAGAGGCTCTGAGCTCCACGCTGAAAGTTCATTCACAGACCAAGGTAAGAATCGCAAGACCATATAGCAGTATATCGACAGCCCATTCGCTTTTCCTTTGAATAGACTCTGCGCCCTCGCACTCGCATCATGGTGGTAAGGCTCCCATACGAACAAAGCGGGCATCTGTTGATTCTAGAAACAGCTCGGCCGTCTGACGCACTATGCATTCGATGCAGTTCTTAGTACGAGTCTATGCTCTCAGCTAGCAGATGTCCAAGCTAAAATATAGCCACAGTCTCTGCCTTTCTGGCAGGCGTCAAACGCTCGACCGGCCTCACGTATGCCCAACCCCAGCCCAAATCCTTTTCCAAAACGGAATCTGTCCTCCTAACATCATCTCTCTCCGAAAAGATCTACAAGGCTAATGATATCCCTAACGTGGGAAACTTAGCCCCAGATTCGAATCAGACAAGATCTCTGAGAGCAAGGAGCTAAAGAAATGGGTCGACAATTACCTAGGCGTGGGAGAGTGGGTGATGGATCAGAGCGTGGCAATACTAGGATCGAGCGGCTACTTCGAGAGGAGGCGATGATGGTGCAAAGGGGTTATTTGGTTTCTGTCACTGCAGTGAAGACTGGCTGTGTCAGAACGATTGCAGTACGAGGAACTACCTTGATATCTGGATCAAGGGTCAGGGATACTGTAAGACTGGGACACTGGCTATGCATCTATGTTTCACAAGGCTGTCTGCTTTGGCGCTCTCGGAGTTTTGCGGAGGAATCACCACGATGGGGCGCGGAAGGGTTGAAACATAAATTCACTCGATACCCCAGGAGATTATACAGTGTCTGCGACTACTCACGGCTCGTACATCCTAGAATATTCGTTCCACTTGTAGATCCGATAAACACTGAATCTTGAAAGTTTGCCCACAACCCGTCAAGGATGTCTAGTGAATTGACTTCTCGAATTCATGCTCAGAAACATCCTCTTTCTAGCATCACAGTCATGTCTATCATAATCATGATAGGCACATAATTGTCCAAACTCCACCAACCCTCATCTTGCCCCAAGTATGGCAGACCAGTATCTCCTCCGCGTGACCGCCGGCTCCTCCTACGACACCACCACCCACCAAACCGTCCAGGTCAACAAGCCCACCCCTACCCACATATCAACCGCGCTCTGTGACGCCAAGATCTCCGTCCGGATCCAGAACTATCGTGGTCTCCCTCGCAACTCTCCCAATACATCCCCATACTTCTCCCACGCAGGCCACCTACACGACCAATACAGCATCAATTTCACCCTCCTGCTTCACAAGTCGATTCCCGGCTCCGCCCTTGTTTTCGGCAATAGCTTCGACCGACCGATCCGTGACCGGCTACCTCCGGGGACGAGTACCGCATTACGAATTGTGAAGTGGGCAATCGACCCAGGGTTGGACGGGGATCTGTACAGCGATACTCCGCATCTCTATGGCAATGCACTCAGTAGCGTAAATATTCTACGTGTCGGAGAGAAGGTTAAAGAAGGCAAAAGTTTACCAGAGCCAGTAGGGGAGAACAAGGCGTTGGAGGAAGGAGGAGACAGCGACGGTGAAGAGTGGAGGAAAAGCAAGGATGTGCCGGAGACAGGCGATGCGAGGAAGAAGCATTTCCTAACGAAGGGAAAGACGGAGGAGTGGGAATGGGAGAAGGGAAGGGTCTACGAGTGTGATTTCTTCAATCCATACCTGGATTTTAATAGTGCGTTGGACTCTTCTTGTTTGAAAGGAGAATGCTCAATGGAGGTAGGAGGGAAGAGAGTGGACGAAGAACTTCGCTGATGTTCTACGGGTAGGCTTTTCCCTCAAGCTTCCAGGCTTTTCGTTGTCAGTTTTGCCGTATCTAGGAGGAACGGACTATCTGAGGTAGGCTCTCGTTACTCTCCCTAATCGAGGCTCGCCCTGTGTATTTCATGTTGCTCATTCGTATCAGGTACGTACTCAAAATTAAAGACACCGACGAAGTGCTCTTTGTGGTAGTCTTCTCCTTGCTGCACAAAGAGGATGTGGAAAAGGAAGAAGCAGAACCACAAGAAGGTGGTGAAGATACAGAGGTGACAAGTCAAGAAAACCAAGGAGCGAGACATGAAGGCGAGAAGGACTTCGAACCAGAGGCAGATGACCTAGACTAGCAATGCTCTTCCAAAACACGGACAGAGCAGATGCCTATCCTTAAGCATAACCTCATCAAAATTGAAGTTCAGTCGTGTTTAGCTCTTATCCTAAGATAAAGGCCCCCCACGATTAGGCTTGGACAAGTTTTCCTTTCAGCATGTTTTGGTATCATTCATTATGCCAGTAATAACATGGGATCACGTTACCTCGGTGGCTATCGCCTGCTTGGAAAGTTTCTACTGGTCAGAGGTCTCTATGGAACGAGCAAGCGCAGGTTTGACAGAGCTGACTTGAGAACTGGCATGCATACGGTGAAAGGCTCCCGAATCTGCTGACGACGCCAACAAATGCAAAGGCCTTTATAAATTTGCCCTTTGTCGAAAGCCCAGATGAGAGGTATCATTGGAGTTAAGTCTCCTGCATACTCCTTTTTGCAAAACCCTTGGCGGGAGCGCAAAACTTGCAGCCGCCCCCGCAATTTTTTATCTGAACGATCGTCAAATGCACGCAAAAGATAGAATCGCATTATATGGATCTAAAATCACATTTAAATAGATAATTGTTATAATAATAATTATTGTAATTACAATAATAATTATTACAACTATTTATTATAATAATAATTATTATTCAAAAATCGAATAAAACCTTTATATTAAACATCGTTTGAAAAAATTTGATGGTAATGTTTTATGATTATATTTTTTATACGTTGCGTATATGAGAATTGAATCGTGTTAAAAACATTTCATTATACGATTTATTGATAAATTTTAATACGCGAGTAAAAGGGTGTGGTGTAAAAATGAAATATGATGTTTTATGTTCGTATAATATTTATATCAAAGTTTTAACATTATTTTTTATTAATATAAATTGTTTATAATATAATAATTTTGAATAATGTTGAATAAAAAAAAAAGAAATCGATAATTAAATAATAAATCGTAAAAATGAAAATATAATTAAATAATAAATAATTAATTGAAATGTGATTATAATTATAATAATTATACAAAAAACTCAATTAATAAAAACTCAATTTAATTCGAAAAACGTTATATTCGAGATTTAATCGAATTAAAAATCGTTTAAAAGTCTTTTAATAAAACGTTTTTAAGATGATATTATTATCGTTATAATTATATCATCATTTATTTCAAAATTTATTCAAATTTTCATTTAATATAAATTCGAATTAAATTATAATAATGATGTTATTTTAATTGATTCGTATGATATTAATATGCGATTTTTATAAAAAATGAAATCTCATTGATTTTAATATGATATCGTTTTTATTTTGAATGATAATTTAAATAAACGTTTTAAAATTATTAATCAAAACGTGAAAAAATAATTATTCGTTTATTTTGAAAAGCGTTTTATGTTATATTTAAAAGAATTAATATATATATTATTCGATTAATTTGATTTTATTTTCGACGAGAGCATCGTTTAAAAAATTTTATATCGTTTTAATTAATTTTATAAATGAATAAAAAGAATAATTAATTAGCGCAATGTTTTTTTATATAATAATTAATTTGTTATATTGATTGATTAACGAGTTAATTAATTGATTTTTTTAAATAAATCGACGATTTATAAACGAATTAATAAACATTTAATTATTTTTAATAGTTTGATATTAAGGTTTTTAAACGATAAAAAATACGAATAAGTTTTTTTGAATATGCGATCGTGAATCAATAAAGAATTCAAATGTTTAAAAAAATGAAATGTGTTATTTGTCTTCACGATAAAAGATTATTTGTTATAAATAATCTTTTAAAATTCGATTATTTAAAACATCTTTATCGATTTCGTACGAGATTACATTTTTTTTATTGCGATAATTTCGAAAAAAACGAATTTCGATTAATAATCATATGCGATAATGCGTCGATTTATCATAATTTTGAATTTGTTAACATATGTTACGATATAAAAATCTTATTAAAATATTTATCTTCGTATTCGCTTGATCTTAATTCGATCGAGATTTCATTTTTGATATTTAAAACGTGAATTAAATGATATCAAAATATGATTATATTATATTTCGACGAAAAACGATATAATAATTTTTTAAATTTAATTATTTTTGCGCAAAAGAAATGATATAACGCGAGTAACTTTTTTCGAAAAAATGAAATATATTATAAAAATTAAAACGAAATAAACGTCGTTAAAAACGAAATAAACGTCGTTAAAGCATTAAAAGAATAAATTGTTATAAACATTTATATATGTCGTTTATTCTCGTATTTTCATTGTGATATATCGTTTAAATTTATATCGTCGTAAAATATTTGCTTCGTTTATTAATTTTATTCGTAATTTTTATTTTTAATAAAATGTAAAACGAATTTTATTATAAAAATCGTAAAAATATATATATGTGTTAAGGCGCGAATTGATTTCTTTTTACGTTTAAATGCGTTTATATTATTAATCAATTCGCGCTTAATATTTAATTCGATGTTTAACTTTTTTTATTTATATTTAAAATCATCGTCTTTTCATTGTTGAATGTGATAAGATTTATAATGTTTATTTAAATTAATTTTTTTTGCATTTTTTAAAGTTCTCTCATCGTGCGATATAACGTTTAATTTTATATATTCGATAAAGTCTTTTATATTAACGTGTATCGAATTGTTAATTTTATATTTTAAAGTTATAATTGAAATCATTATGATTTTATAATTATAAATATAATTAATAAAGCGCTGAGGGTCATAATGATCACGTTTAATAAATTTAATTTTAAGGTAAGAAAAATGAATATTTATAAAAAAGTCGTTTGAATTTAATAATGATATAAAAAATTGAATAATCGTAATAATAAAAATAAACACATGATCACGTGATTATTATATATCGTTTTTTTTCTTATTTCTCTTTTTGCGAATCTTATTTTTTTATTTATTTTTCAAATCACGCTTTTAATTAATGAGTAAATTTATAAATGATATATCGACGATGAGTTTATTAATTCGATTTATCACGATAATTGTTAATCAATTAATTAGATTTTGAATTGTTATAAAATAATGTTTACGCGAGTCTTTGATATAATAAATCGATTTAAAATAATTTTAATTATTATAATCGTTTTTATAACATTTTTAACGATCGCGAATAACACGTTTAATAATAATAATAAAATTAATTTTATTCTTCGTAACTTAAACATTGAGTAATTATTTAATAAAATTTAAAATTAATGAAATCTCGATAAGATTTATAGATTTATTATTTAAAAATTTATTATTATATATGATTATTATAAAGACGATTTTGATAATAATAAACTTTTTTTTAATGATATTAAATTTATTATAAATATATTAATATATTAAATCAAATTAAAGTTTTTTTTTATATTTTTAATTTTATAATTTATCGAATATCGTGTTTAAAACTTAA
Organism: Alectoria sarmentosa; assembly: GCA_009733775.1. Lineage (NCBI taxonomy): Eukaryota > Fungi > Ascomycota > Lecanoromycetes > Lecanorales > Parmeliaceae > Alectoria > Alectoria sarmentosa. The sequence continues at coordinate 232,908 of WOGZ01000022.1, forward strand.
TCAGACTCATTTAAATCAATTTTTTGAACGTTAAAATGTTTTTATTTGATCGTAATAAAGGCGTTATATGATGAAATCGCAATAAATGAGATTCGATAATATGATATATATTTAAGCGATATAATATATTTACGAGCATAATTATTTTTAATAATTGATAATAGATATAAAGTAAGCGAATTGTTATCGAATATATATTTTTTAACTTTAATGTTAAATGCGATCTTTTCGTTTTTTCAAAAGAATCTCATATTAAATTTATAAATTTCATTTTTTTATTATTAAACGAATCGATATCGATAACGTTTTTTTGAACGATAAAAAAATAATATAATTTCGTTTTCGTTTTCGATTGAATTAAT